>AWOL01S0002399.1:42150-124749 GCA_000715115.1 Nicotiana otophora
TGGGTGGGTGGGTTGCACATGTGGCGAGATAAGGTGGAAACATTATTATGCACATCTGGCGAGACAAGGCGGGCATGTATGTTACTATTGCACATGTGGTAAGACAAGGTGGGCTGTGTCAGGGATTGATTTGTGATGATTTGTGGCCTGGAGGAATTCTTGTTGTTGATATTTGTGAAGTGGTATACATATCTGTGTGAGCTTTATCTTGTGAAAGCTGTGAGAAAATATTCTACGTGTTGTCCGTTCTTTTTTTACTTATGCTTATTTGCTGATATGGACTATGGTAGGACACTTGCACAAGCATACACGTAGTTAAGCACTCTTATCGGATAAGAGGTGTTCTTGATATTGTTGAGCATAGATGCTCACCCTTGTTTACTTGCCTTCTATGTGAGAATGGCTCTATTGGCACGTGATTCGTCAGTGCGGTTATGAGGTGTTATGAGGGCACAAGATGAAAAGTGTTAGGGTTTAGGTATTGAGATCCGTAAGTTGTGAATTGTCCGGGGTTTGGTACCTCGTGGAGTTGTTGGCTAAAACCTGATGTAAAAGCGGTTATAGTTGTTGAGTTATAACTTGTCCTTGCTGTATTTGTGATTCTGAATTTAGGTTGGGTTCCATTCATTTTTCTGTGTCATTTTCATGATATTTCGCTGACACTGGTTGTTTCCTTCCATATTTCCATTACTGTACTGTGAGCCATATTTCATAGTCTTCATGTAGACATCATACTTCTGCTGCTTATATATTTGTACCTGTTTAGTTTATTAGACCAGTGAGTGTCTTGACTGCTCCTCATCACTACTCCACCGAGGTTAGTCTTGATACTTACTAGGCACCGTTGTGGTGTGCTCATGCTACTCTTCTGCATATTGCTTTTGTGCAGATCCAGGTAATTGTTCGTTAACTAGCTGTTTGGACTGATGCTGCGGAGACTCAAGGTAAGCCTACCGTTGCATTCGCAGGCTTCAGAGTCACCTTCAAGTTTTTGTTTTGCACTATTTATTCTTATTTCTGCACAGTTGTATTTAGAAGTTTTCTAGCAAACACTCTGTAGATCTTATGACTTGTACTACCGGTTTTGAAAATTGTAAGAGATTTCTATTTAACTTGTTAGTTGTTATTTAAATAACGTTGTTTCAATTAATGTTAGGATTACCTAGTCCCTAAGACTAGGTTCCATCACGATACCAAACGAAGGGAAAATTGAGTCGTGACAAGTTGGTATTAGAGCTCTAGGTTCATAGGTGCTACGAGTCATAAGCGAGTTTAGTAGAATCTTGCGGATCGGTATAGAGACATTTGTACTTATCTTCGAGAGGCTACGGAACTATTAGGACATTCTCACTTCTTTCATTTCTATCGTGTGCGTTCATTAATCTCGAAGTTTGAACTTTTATCACTCCATTCTCTCACAGATGGTGAAGACACGAGCTGTAGTTGTTGATAACATTACCCCCGGAGCAGAGGTTGTTAGGGGCAGAGGTAGAGGTCAACAAGGAGTACATGTCGCAGCTAGAGCACCTACCAAAGCAGCGGTTGAGGAGCTGTCAGTAGTTCAAGTTGGGGGGCAGGTACCGGAGGCGCCTGTTGTTACCCTCAGACTTCAGGAGACCTTAGCACAATTCTTGAGCATGTTTGGTACATTGGCTCAGGCGGGGTTGATTCCGGTTGCACCAGCTACTTCACAGACTGGGGGACGAACCCAGACTCCCACCACCCACACCCCAGAGCAGCGAGTTCATGTTGGTCAGGTTCCAGGTGTCATGACGACACAGTCTGTGGTTCCAGCTTAGCCCGTGGTCAGGGCAGCAGCATCTGAGGAAAAGCAGCTTAGATTTGCAAGGTTCAATAAATATGACCCTCCTACATTCAGTGGTTTGGCTTCAGAGAGTGTACAGGGTTTTTTGGAGGAGTGTCAACGCATTCTCCATACTATGGGTATTGTGGAGACGAGCGGGGTTGTTTTTACTATGTTCCAGCTCAGGGGAGCGGCTTATCAATGGTGGCGGGCATATGAGTTGGGTAGCCCAGCCGAGTTAGCTTCACTTACATGGGTTTAGTTTTCATAGATATTCCTGAGAGAGTTTGTACCTCAGTCCCTTCGAAATGCATGGCGCGCGGAGTTTGAGCAGCTGCGCCATGGCACTATGTCAGTGTCAGAGTATGCCGTGAGATTCAGTGATTTGGCTAGGCATGCACCTGCTTTGGTCGCTACATTTAGAGAGCGTGTCCGTAGATTCATTGAGGGACTCAAGCATGATATTCGATTTAGCATGGCTCGGGAGTTAGAGTCAGATGTTTTATTTTAGCAGGTGGTAAGGATCGCTCGTCGAGTAGAGGGCATGTAGGACTAGGAGAGAGAAGACAGGCGGGGCCATGAGAGAGAGTACAGACGAGATTGGGAGAGAGGATAGGGAGGTGAGGAGGCCTCGTAGACCGGAGAGATCTACTGGTCCTTATTTTGGAGGCAGGGTACGACATGGTAGAGGTTTTGTGGGTCAGCCAGTTCAGTTTGCACTTAGGGCCTCGCACAGTGTTTCAGGTGCTCATGGGTCTCAGAGTACCCGTACCGCACAGTTCTCCCAGCCACATCAGTAGAGAGGTTGCTTCGAGTGTGGAGATACCGGCCACAGGGTGAGAGATTGTCCTAGACTCCAGACAGGTATGTCACAACGGAGTATTCAGGCGAGTAGAGGGCGCCCAAGAGGGGAAGGCCCGACCCGTTGATGTGTTTCATATAGTAGGCTTGAGGCCACTACACCAGATGATGTCATACAGGTATGCTTTTGATTTGTTATAGAGGGGAACTATTCATATTTTGATTCGGTTCTGCTTATCGGGGCGGGTTCTCCTATTTGTTGTCCCACCTATGGGTGAATACATGACTTAATATTATGTTTAGGTGTTTACCCCTGTTGGGAGACTCTATGAGTGGTAGCCCGTGTCTAGCATTTGTTTCTATTCATTTTTAAAAGTTACGAGACTAGAAGTGAATTCATGTTCTCCATTATGGCAGGTTTGATTGGATTCCTGAGTAAATTGATTACGATTTGTAATTTGATACTCTACCGGGGTGAAGGTTTAGTAAGTATTGTGATTTTATTGGCAGAATTGAATTAGTTGAAGATTTACATTGGTATGATGTGTCCATGTGATTTGATATGTTTGAGCCGGGCTGCATGCCGCGGTGGAAGTTATATCAGGATGAGATTCTTGCGATTTGTTCATATACTTTGATTTTTCCTATTTTAATTGATTCGTAATATGGTACTGTTATAGAGTTGTGCATGTCGGGCTTGTTTGATATTTCTCTTATGTGTTTCTCTTTACGTATTCAGTCATTCTCGTTATGTGCTTCTTGTGTTTTAGCTTGTGGGGTGTATTCCCGGTGGTGTTAGTTGTGACTTGTTGATTCGGGTGTATAGTTAAGAGGTCTTCGTGTTTATTGCATTGTTATCAGTGTTATGGAGGTTAGAACAGGGTTCTAACGGATATGAGGCTAATTGCCGGTGATGTTTTAGATTACGGGCAGCTATTGTGATCAGAAATGTTATTATGGGCCTATGTGTAGTGTGTCTTGTTGTGTGGTCGTACCTTGTGGGTATAGGCATGAGTTGTTACAGCTAGTTGAGACCGATACCGGTTATGGATTTAGGATCGGGTCTTTTGAAGAAAAATGGAAGGTGAGAATTTTTTACTCTAAGGCTTATCGGTGTCGGCAGAAAGGACGAATTATAGTTGGGATGGTGTCATCAGGCTTATGTGGATTGGGGTGACGTGGAGTCACCCGCGGGTGTATGTTGGATATGTACTTTCAGTAATTTGAAAACTTTGAGGCGATTCTTAGCACGTTCGAGGATGAATGTTTGCTTAAGAGGGGAAGGATGTAACGACCCGATCGGTCATTTTGAGAACTTAAGTCCCTTCCAGCGGCATAAGGCCCTGAGCAGCTTCATATTATGTGTATTGACTTGCGTGCGTGGTTGAATTTGGTTATCGGATGTTTCATAGTGATTTGGGATACTTAGTCCCTAAAACGGAAGCTTAAGTCTTAGGATTTTGACCGTAGTCGGAACTATGTGAAGACGACTCCGGAATGGAGTTCTGTCGGTTCCATTAGCTCCGTTTGGTGAATATGGACTTAGGAGCGTGTCCGAACTGTAAATCTGAGGTCTGTAGCTGATTTAGGCTTGAAATGGCAAAAGTTAAATTTTTGGAGATTTAGACCGGAAGTGGACTTTTTGATATCAGGGTCGGAATGCGATTCCGATAGTTGGAACAACTCCGTTATGTTATTTTGGAATTGCCTGTAAAAGTTGACGTCATTCCGGGTTGATTTGATAGGTTTCGGCATGGATTTTAGATGTTGGAAGATTTGAAAATTTATAAGTTCGATTCATGGTGCGATTCATAGTTTCGACATAGTTTGATGTGATTTGAGACCTCGAACGAGTCCATATTAGGTTATGGAACTTGTTGCTATGCTTGGACTAGGTCCCGGGGGCCTCAGGTGTGTTTCGGACGAGTTTCGGATTTTTTCATGGTTTTGAACAGGTCTGGTTCTGGTGTTTTCGCACCAGCGATGCTTGGAGCGTAGGTGTGGCTCCGCTTCTGCGTGAGCCTGGTCGCTTCTGCAATCCTTGAGGCCTGGGAGCTTTCTCGCTTCTGCGGAATCTTGCACGCAGCTGCGAAGGCCGCTTCGGCGGTCCCTCGATCTCATCTGCGAAGAAGCTCGCTTCTGTATTCCCCCCTTTTGCTTCTGCGGTGCCGCTGGTGCAGCTGTAAATTCGCAGATGCGGTTCCAGGTCTGGCCAGCTGAGTTCGCAGATGCAGACTCTTTCTCGCAAATGCGAGTGCACAGGTGCGTCTCCTAGTCCGCAGATGCGGAAATCCTGGCAGAAACATTAAGTCGAGGGTTTGGCCATTTTCTTCATATTTTGAGTTTTAGACTTCGGTTTTGGGAGCTTTCTTATGGGTTTTTCAAGAAAATCGATTGGGTAAGTGTTTTTCAACAAGAATTTATTTATTTCCATGATTCTATCTTTATTTTTATCATTTAATTTGTGTTTTGAGTTGAGGAAAAGGGTGGTTTTTGAAGAAATATTTTAAAATAAAAAATCACGATTAGAGGGACAAAATGGTATCGGAATTTGATGATTTTAGTATGGTTAGACACGTGAGTGAATGAATTTTCGTATTTTGTAATTTTTATCCAATTTTGAGACATGGGCCCGGGTTGACTTTTTAGGGCGAATTTCGGAATATTTGTTAAAATATTGATTTCACTAATTAGATGAGTCTATTATGGTTGTATTCATGATATACAATTTGCGTTTGGCTAGATTTGGGCCATTCGGAGTCTGATAATGGAGGAAAGGGCATTATTACGGACTGATTGAGCTTGGTTCGAGGTAAATATTTTGCCTAACCTTGTGTGGGGGACTTCCCCTTAGAATTTGAGTCTTCTATGTTGATTGTATTCCGTGTACACGAGGTGTTGAGTGCGTGCACGGACTTATTTGTGGAAAGTTGGCCTTTTAGGGATCTTAGTTCCTTGTATTCATTGAATATGCAGTTGTTCTTGTTATGATTATATATCTTAATTACTAGATTTACATCTACCTACTTAATTAGAATCAATTGCTTCATGATCCACTATTATTGTTACTTGATTCATATGTGCCTTAATAGAAACTGTTATCTCTTTTATTGCCATGCTATCTTTTCATAACTGCTTATCTTTATTTGGAATTTATATTATTTCATCCTATAATTGTACACTCTTAATTAAGGTTATGATTATTTTTCCGCTGCTTATCCTTAATTGAATTTTTAAATATCCTTCGTAATTTTTTCAACCTTAAAAGAAGTTTAGATATCCTATATCTTAGTCGACTTGTTTTATTTGGTATTATTTGATTCGTGTTAGCTTCCCTGTTATTGAAGTGAATATTGTGGGATCGTTGCTACCCATTAGTTTTCCCTTTGTTGAGCTGTTCTCTTTACGCCTAGCATTCTTTACTGTGGTTATTCCTTGTGAATTGGTTCTACCGTTTCTTTGTGAATTAAAGTTCTTGTGTTGATTTACTTGTCGTACTTTGTATTATTGCCATTGTTATTATTGTACTTGTTGTGGTGATGCACAAGGTTTCTACCGTGCGGTTATTATTATTGTGATGCACGAGGTTTCTGCCGTGCGGTTGTTATTATGGGGTTGCACGAGGTTTCTGTTGTGCTATTGTTACTATCGATATTTGCACATGCGGCGTGACAAGGCGGGATATGAATATATATATATATATATATATGGGTTGGGCATGTGGCGAGACAAGGTGGGAACATTATTATGTACGTGTGGCGAGACAAGGCGGACATGAATGTTACTATTGCACACGTGGCAAGAAAAGGTGGGCTGTGTCAGGAATTGATTTGTGATGATTTGTGGCCTGGGGGCATTCTGGTTGTTGATATTTGTGAAGTGGTATACGTATATGTGTGAGCTTTATTTTGTGAAAGTTATGAGAAAATATTCTATGTGATGTCCGTTCTTTTTTTCCTTATGCTTATTTGCTGATATGGACTATGGTAGGACAGTTGCACAAGCATACACGTAGTTAAGCACTCGTATCGGATAAGAGGTGTTCTTGATATTGTTGAGCATAGATGCTCACCCTTGTTTACTTGCCTTCTATATGAGAATGGCTCTATTGGCATGTGAGTCGTCAGTGCGGTTATGAGGTGTTATGAGGGCACACGATGAAAAGTGTTAGGGTTCAGGTATTGAGATCCGTGAGTTGTGAATTGTCCGGGGTTTGGTACCTCGTGGAGTTGTTGGCTAAAACCTGATGTAAAAGCGGTTGTAGTTGTTGAGTTATTACTTGTCCTTGCTGTATTTGTGATTCCGAATTTAGGTTGGGTTCAATTCATTTTTCTGTATCATTTTCATGATATTTCGCTGACACTGGTTATTTCCTTCCTTATTTCCATTGCTGTACTGTGAGCCATATTTCATAGTCTTCATGTAGACATCATACTTCTGCTGCTCATATATTTGTACCTGTTTAGTTTATTAGACCAGTGAGTGTCTTGGATGTTCCTCGTCACTACTCCACCGAGGTTAGTCTTGATACTTACTAGGCACCGCTGTGGTGTGCTCATGCTACTCTTCTGAACATTTCTTTTGTGCAGATCCAGGTAATTGTTCGTTAACTAGCTGTGTGGACTGTTGCTGCGGAGACTCAAGGTAAACCTGTAGCTGCGGTTGCAAGCTTCGAAGTCACCTTCAAGTTTTTGTTTTGCATTGTTTATTCTTATTTATGGACAGTTGTATTTAGAAGTTTTCTAGCAAACACTTTGTAGAGCTTATGACTTGTACTACCGGTTTTGGGAATTGTAAGAGATTCTTATTTAACTTATTAGTTGTTATTTAAATACCAACACGACCCCGGAATGGAGTTTTGATGATTTCAATATCTCCGTATGGTGATTTTGGACTTAGGAGCGTGTTCGGAAAATTAGTTAGAGGTCCGTAGTAGAATTAGGCTTGAAATGGCGAAAGTTAAATTTTTGGAAAGTTTAACCGAGTGGTTGACTTTCTGATATTGGGGTCGGAATCCGATTTCGAAAATTGGAATAGGTCCGTTATGTCATTTATGACTTGTGTGCAAAATGTGAGGTCAATCGGACTTGATTAGATAGGTTTTGGCATCGAATGTAGAAGTTGGAAATTTCATAATAGACTAAAGTCAAGTGAGTTCGCACAAGACCTAAATTCAAATGAGCATAACTCTCAGGACACGAAGCGTTATATAGTGTATTACCTATCAAGTTAAATAACTTTGAGTCTAGTTTCTAATGCTTCAAACCGTTCGTCATTTGGACATTCCTACAAGACGTTATGACCATATTACCAAAGGCTGGACAAATGCAATTCTGCGACCAATTATGCGATCGCAAAATAGTTATGCGATCGCAAAACTGCTTCTGCGACCGCAAACTGGTCACAGAATGGACCAGAAGAGCCCAGTTCTGGGCACCGATTTTGCGATCAATTTTTCGGCCCGCATACCCATTCTGCGGTCCATTATGCTATTGCAGACCTGCTTTCGGAGGGTTAATTTTTTTTATTTTCATAACCCGACCCCATTTTGATAAATAGGCTTCGAGACTCATTTTGGAGAAAATATCTGACATTTTTAGAGAGAAGGGAGAGTGTTCTAGGGAGAGGAAGAAGCTCAAGTGCTTTGTTCATCAAGATCTTGTTCAAACTTTGAAATCCAACAAGGAAATATCACAAGATCTTCACCCAAGAGGTATGGTTTTAACCCCTAGTCTTCAATTTCGAGTTTGGGTAAAGATGGGTGATTAAGAGTATGATTCTTGGGTATAATAGTATTATTTATACATATCAATAAGGTATATGGAAAGATTATTGAGTTCAAATGGGTAAAGATTGGGTTGAAAATGGTAAAAATCTTCAATGAATTTAATTGAAGATGTGAGGGTCGAGTTGATGTCGGAATTTGGTGAAATTTGTATGGTTGGACTCGTTGTTGGATTGGCGTTCATATTTGGGAACATTTGTCAGGTTCCGAGATGTGGGCCCCACGGGCGAATTTTGAGTTAATTTTGGATTTTATTGGAAACATTAGTATTTCTTTATGGAATTAATTACAATAATTGGTATTAATTGAATCGAATTAATTGTGGCAAGATACGAGGCTTTTAGAGACTAATTCTCGTGGCAAGGGCATAGCGGAATAAAGAATTACACGGGTTGAGGTAAGTAACTCTTCTAATCTTGGAGCTGAGAGTATGAACACTAAATATACGTATTATGTGAATTATTTGGAGGTGACGCACATGCTAGGTGACGGGCGTGTGGGCGTGCAGGTCAAATTCCATGGGACTATATAGTTGAATAATCTGTTGATATCCGTACATTCTCTACGTGTTAGAGAAAATTGAGCTGAGACTCGTATTAAAAATCATGCTTAGGCATATGTTGTTATTGTTGGTACCCATTGGGGTCATTTTTGTGGTTGAATAATAAGTTCAAATTGTAATTTTTCACTCAGTCATATTCATTTCATTACATATCATATCTCAGTCTCTGTTGTTATTTATTGATACATCATATCATCATTTTCGGGCTATTTTCATGATATTGTGAGCCCAAGAGACTGGAGAGATTGATGACTGAGTGAGGCCGAGGGCCTGATTGTGAGGATAATTATGGGATCGGGCTGCACGCCACAGCAGGCCATATTGGCTTTATTATAGCACGTGAGTTGTCCATACGGATACATATATTGATACAATAGCACGTGAGTTGTCTGTGCAGATTATAGCGCTTGGGCTGAAGGATCCCCTCCGGAGTCTGTACACAACCCCAGTGAGTACAGGTATCTACTGAGTGCGAGTGCCGAGCATGAGTGCCGAGTGATTTGGGAGGATTGAGTGATTGTGAGGCATGAGTGACTGTGAGGACTGAGTGAATGTGAGGACTGAGTGACTGGGAGGACTGAGTGATTGGGAGGACTGAGTGAAATGATACATTGAGAGTATGCATATGATTTTATCACTGAGTTGCATCACATTGACATGCACACATGACATACAGGCATAAAGATGAATGTTTCCTCGTGCTGTACAGTATCTCATCATTCATGATTTTTCACACATGTTGACAGATGGGCATAGTGATGCAATTGTTTTATATGGGTTATTTGGAAAGAAAATGAAACATCCTATTTATTATTTAAAGGATTTTGGTAAAATCACAGTTTTTAGACTTACTCATATTTTGGTGATTTTAGTGAAAAGAATTGAGTTTTACTATTATATTTGAAAAGAAAAATGTTTATTTTTACGGAACTGTGAACGAACTGAGCACTTTATTATTGAGTTATTCATTGTGCTGCCTCAATTTTGTTGTTATGAGATTTGTTTTCTGGATATTGTTGTGGACTATTGGTTTGGACCCAACCTTGGTAAAAGCTCGTCACTTCTTTCAACCTAAGGTCAGGTTTGTTACTTACTCAGTACATGGGGTCGGTTGTACCGATACTACACTTCTGCACCTTGCGTGCAGATGTTGGCTATTGGTGGTGCTGTGTTCGATAGCAGTTGGATTTGAAGATGTATCTACATTCCGGTTGTAGCTGCCTCTTGTTCATGGTAGCCTTAGATTCATAAAACTCTGTTTATGTACTTCTCAAACAGATGATGTATTTATTTCATACCAGCTTTGTAAACTTTATTCTTAGAAGCTCATGATTTGTACTACCAGTTCTTGGGGAAAAGTATTGGTTTTAGATATTTTCTTTAAATTAATTAACTCGTTAATTTCATTGGAATCAGATAGTTGGTAATTGTCTTACCTAATGGGTTGGGTTAGGTGCCATCACGACTAGTTGGATTTTGGGTCGTGACAAGGTGGTATCAGAGCTCTAGGTTCATAAGTTCTACAAGTCATGAGTAAGTGTCTAGTAGAGTCTTGCGGATCGGTATGATGACGTCCATACCTATCTTCGAGAGGCTACAGGGCATTTAGGATAATTTCCCATATTTCTTTTGTTATCGTGCGGAATTTATTCAGCTTGAAATATAACTCTTTGAATTCCTCCCACACATCTATATGCGCACATGAGAGCTCTGTATCAGTTGTGCATCGTCGGCTTGTGATTCTATGAACGAGGTTCAATATGTGTATTCTGTGTTTTGGTGATGGGCCAGTCTGGAGGACTTGTAGCCATGGTTAGACCACAGTTTAAGCTCGGTAGCTTCAGTTATAACTTGTACATTTGGACTCATATGTCCGATAACGTCCCTACGAGTGGAATTTGTGGCTCGATGAGCGGTGGAATGGCCTTGTGATGAGTACGATGTAACTGCGGGATGTGTTAATACAATTTGAATATGACGAGAAGTGTCTCTGTGAAATGTAAAGGAAAGGCCATTGGGTGCTTGATTTTCATTTTGATGTGACGTACGGTCTCGAGTATGAATGTTTTGAAGGATCTTTCACATTGTTAAATTTTGGGAAAAATTAAATTCCCATGTCTGGTTAATGAGTTTGGACTCAGATAGACTAAGTGATTGCATAGTAATTGTAACTGCGAAAAGACATAACAAGATACCAATTTGAGGCTAATGAGGTGGGTTGTCTCCTGGAGAGTAATCTACGTAGGTGTGTTCCTTGTAATGTGAGTGGAGGGTTTCGTTTCTGCCAATGGGGCGTATGTGTGGAGATTTGAATTTGAATCTAGCTGAGAAAGTTAACTTTGAGTGTCAAGAGAATAATTGCGAGCTTAGCGGATGATTTGGGGTATTTTTATGGTTGGCACTGCATGAGTTTGAGAAGAAGTTTCGTTGAACTGACTATGGCATTATGGCAGTAATAGAGTATTGGTATTGCGAGTTATGGAATATTTTAATCTATGGCTTTGAGCCAAGTGGGGGAGCCTGCTATTGATAATTCAATTTCATGGCTATATGTAAAGGTTTAGTTTTGGGCTGAGGCATACTGGTGGGTTAGTTATGACTTGCAGAAGTTGAGATCGAGGATGACTCGAGTAAGGAAATTTCCTGAATATGGGATATAATGCACTTACGAAAATATGAAAAATCATGAAATGATTAAGTTGTAAATTGCGAAGAAAGTAGTGCGCATGGAATATGAATTTGGCCAGTGGTGTTAAGGCATGGTTATTTCTTTGAGTGTTGTTGTGCTAATGGGGCATGTGTCTTTTGGCCCGTTTGGGCGGTGCAATTCAATTTTGAGCCGAGTGGGTGACTCTTGAGAAGGTTCTAATGGGTCCGAGATTTATATATAGCAATTGAAAATGTTTTCGGACTTGTGTATGGATAGAATATGAGATTTACGTTTGATGGTGTCGGCACTCGCGGTAATTTTGTATGACTATGGATTATACATTCCAGTATAAGAAAGGTAAAAGAACAATTTTAAGTTCACAGTAGGTCTTTTCAGAGTGGGTGTTTTAGTTGTGGTATTTATAGGGGTAATTATGATGTAGTGAGACTCTACAGAGGTTTTGGTAGCAATATTCTTGGGTTTGGTGACCTACATGGTTTGGTCGAGTTAGAGGAATTTAGTTCTAATAGCTTGGTTATGTACAGATGGATTTCGAAGTGTTCTTGATGGTTTATACCATGGTTTGAACCGGATATTTTCTACTGGTGTTGGAAACGTATTGTGTATTGTGATTTCCTCCTGAAAGGAAGCAAGAGGAAGGTTTCTAACTAACCAGGTATGTAATTTGCTGGTGACTCAGAGTTGATAATGGGATTCTTGTGCTTGTCACATGATGGCATAATAGATGTGGTATACTGTGCGGGATTAGGATTTACATGTACAATGTGACAGTTCAGTCTTGAAGAGAAGGCAACGAATGTTGGACAGTATGGTCAATTTCAAATATTTCGATGAATGTTATAACTGCTCGATAATTCCTGATAAGGGTGAGCATTTCAGAAGGCGCGTTGTGTTTTGACTTACGTAAGTTCATCGGTATCGCAGTACTCACCTGGTTGATAGATTGCTGATATTCAAATTATTACTATGTGGCACGGAAGAATTATGAAAGTATTTCTCATGGGATTATTGTGAATGGAAGATGTGTTAGTCATTTTAGTGCTGGAGTTGGGATCAGTTACGGTGATTCATGTGTTCGATGAATTTGGAGACTGGGAGTTCTTAGAAGTATATTGTTTCGGGTTGTAGCCTATTTGAGGTGAGTATTTTATTTTAACTCAGTTGATGCACTAGTTGCGTTAATTATTTGTGATAGCTATGTGCTATAAGTGTGCATATATGTGAGGTTTGAGCCAATGTGCGGGCATTGGGGCATGTATTTATACTCGAAAGAATGCTTAGGCTATGATTTGCCTAGAGTTGACTGTTAAGCATAAAGTTATAACGTTTCTCATGTTCTTACCTTTGTTGAGAACTATCAGGTGGTTACAAAGAGGCTAATTCTCTGAATAAACGGGGTAGTTACTATTTCTGCGTTAAATTGCCGATTTGAAGTGTGATAGCGGACTTTGCACATGCTTACACTATGGAATTTATACCAGTCCAGGAGTATGAGAATCTTATTTCATTATCATATAAACGTGTACTTGTTTAATTGCTCCTATATGATATGTTGGGACTAGAGGCATGTGACCATGCCAGGCGATTCATATTATTGGCACGTGAGTTGTCCATGTGTGTGTGGGAATTTTATTTCTATGATAATTTATCTGATTCATTAATTTCCTTCCTCTACAATTGTGCACATGCACCTACGGTTATCCTCTTCACGAAATTTGAGCAGTTGGTTGTAACATTGTGGTTGTGTTGGTGCTTGTTGAACTTGCAATATGGTTCTCTTCCTTAAGACATCTCCCATACTTGGGTACACGGATTGCGCAGTGGTTGTTAGAGCTATATTGATGTGGCGTGTCTGTAGGATAGTTGTGTTTAATAATATAAGGTCATTGGACTTAGAATGAGTACTACCAGGTTTGAAACGGTACATTCAGGAAGATAATATTGAAATTTGGCTTAGAAAGTGATTGTGGTTCTGGTTGAGGCGAGAGAGCTCCATTACTTGTTGATCTGATAAGGGGTCTTGAGATTTTTGCGTGTTTCTTTCATTATCAGCAGTGTCCAAAAGTTTTAGGACAAGGTTTTGTTTGATATGGGGTTTAATACTATTACCGGGTTACTTTGGAGTAGTTAATGTGATAGAAAATGGTGATGCGAGCATGCGAGTTGTGTAGTATGTTAAGTGATTATATCTGGGGTTATGGTTATGGCTCAATACAACTTGTGCAAACTCATACAGCGTGTTGATGTGAGATTCAGGTCTTGAAAAGAAATTCTGAAATGTTGGAAATTGAATTTCAAGGTTTATTGGCTAAGGTTGAAGTAATGATTTTTAATTATGTTGTGTTGTCAGGCCTATACAATTTACACATAATAGCGTGGCATGGGAACACCCTGGGTACATGAGTGATAAGATAGAACAGTGATGTGGTGGCTTGGAAACAATTCATGGCACGTTCGAGGACGAACGTATTTTTAAGTGGGGAGAGTGTAACGACCCGGCCGGTTATTTTGCGTATTATAACCCCGTTCCCCCATTTACTACTCAATTTATACCTTACTGTTGATTTATGACTTATCGGGTTAGTTGGTTCGGGTCTGCAAGGATTTCGAAGTGAAATAAGACACTTAGTCTCATAATTGAAAACTTAAGTTAAAATAGTGACCGGATGTCGACTTATATGTAAACGACCCCAGAATGGAGTTTTGATGATTCCAATAGCTCCGTATGGTGTTTTGGGACTTAGGAGCGTGTTCGGAAAATTATTTGGAGGTCCGTAATAGAATTAGGCTTGAAATGGCGAAAGTTGCATTTTTTGAAAATTTAACCAGGGGATTGACTTTTTGATATTGGGGTCAGAATTCGATTCCGAAAATTGGAATAGGTCTGTTATGTCATTTATGACTTGCATGCAAAATTTGAGGTCAATCGGACTTGATTCGATAGGTTTCGGCATCGAATGTAAAAGTTGGAAATTTCATAATAGACAAAAGTCAAGTGAGTTCACACAAGACCTAACTTCAAATGAGCAAAATTTGAGGTCAATCGGACTTGATTCGATAGGTTTCGGCATCGAATGTAAAAGTTGGAAATTTCATAATAGACAAAAGTCAAGTGAGTTCACACAAGACCTAACTTCAAATGAGCAAAATTTGAGGTCAATCGGACTTGATTCGATAGGTTTCGGCATCGAATGTAAAAGTTGGAAATTTCATAATAGACTAAAGTCAAGTGAGTTCACACAAGACCTAACTTCAAATGAGCATAACTCTCAGGACACAAAGTGTTATATGGTGTACTACCTATCAAATGAAATATCTTTGAGTCTAGTTTCTAACTCTTTAAACCGTTCATCATTTGGACATTCTTACAAGAAGTTATGACCAAATTACCAAAGGCTAGAAAAATATAATTCTGCGACCAATTATGCGATCGCAAAACTGCTTATGCGACCGCAAACTAGTCGCAGAATGGACCAGAAGAGCCCAGTTCTGGGAACCAATTTTGCGATCAATGTTTTGGCCCGCATACCCATTATACGGTCTATTATGCAACCGTAGACCTGCTTTCGGAGGGTTAATTTTTCTATTTTCATAACCCGACCCCATTTTAATAAATAGTCTTTGGGACTCATTTTGGAGCACACATCTGACATTTCTAAAGAGAAGGGAGAGTGTCCTAGAGAGAAGAAGAAACTCAAGTGTTTTGTTCATCAAGATCTTGTTCAAACTTTGAAATCCAACAAGGAAATATCATAAGTTCTTCACCCAAGAGGTAAGCTTTTAACCCCTAGTCTTCAATTTCAAGTTTGGGTAAAGATGGGTGATTAAGCGTATAATTCTTGGGTGTAATGGTATTATTTATACATATCAATAAGGTTTTATGGAAAGATTGTTGAGTTCAAATGGGTAAAGATTGGGTTGAAAATGGTAAAAATCTTCAATGAATTTAATTGAAGATTTGAGGGTCGAGTTGATGTCGGAATTTGGTGGAATTTGTATGGTTGGACTCGTTGTTGGATGGGCGTTCATATTTTGTAACTTTTGTCGGGTTTCGGGATGTGGGCCCCACATGCGATTTTTGAGTTAATTTCAGATTTTATTGAAAAACTTAGTATTTCCTTATGGAATAAATTACAATAATTGGTATTGATTGAATCGAATTAATCGTGGCTAAATACGAGGCATTCAGAGACCAATTCTTGTGACAAGGGAATAGCAGAATAAATAATTACACGGGTTGAGGTAAGTAACTCTTCTAATCTTGGAGCTGAGGGTATGCACCCTGAATATACGTATTATGTGAATTGTTTGGAGGTTACACACATGCTAGGTGACGGGCGTGTGGGCGTGCACCGTAGGAACTGTGTCTTGGTCAAATTCCATGGGACTGTATAGTTGAATAATCTGTTGATATCCGTACATTCTCTACGTGTTAGAGAAAATTGAGCTGAGACTCGTATTAAAAATCATGCTTAGGCATATGTTGTTATTATTGGTACCCATTGGGGTTATGTTTGTGGTTGAATAATATGTTAAAATTGTAATTTTTCACTCAGTCATATTCATTTCATTACATATCATATCTCAGTCTCTGTTATTATTTATTGATACATCATATCATCATTTTTGGGCTATTTTCATAACATTGTGAGCCCGAGAGACTGGAGAGATTGATGACTGAGTGAGGCCGAGGGCCTAATTGTAAGGATAATTATGGGATCAGGCTGAACGCCACAGCAGGCCATATTAGCTTTATTATCGAACGTGAGTTGTCCATGCGGATACATATATTGATACTATAGCACGTGAGTTGTCCGTGCAGATTATAGCACTTGGACTGAAGGAGCCCCTCCAGATTCTGCACACACCTCCAGTGAGCGCAGGTACCTACTGAGTGAGAGTGACGAGTCCGAGTGCCGAGTGATTTGGGAGGATTCAGTGACTGTGACGCATGAGTAACTGTGAGGACTGAGTGACTGTGAGGACTGAGTGATTGGGAGGACTGAGTGAAATGATACTCTGAGATTATGCATATGATTTTTATCACTGAGTTGCATCGCATTAACATGCACACATGACATACATGCATAGAGATGGATTTTTTTTCCTCATGCTATACAGTATCACATCATTCATGATTTTTCACACATGTTGACAGAAGGGCATAGTGATGTAATTGTTTTATAAGGGTTATTTGGAAAGAAAATGAAACATCCCATTTATTATTGAAAGGATTTTGGGAAAATCACAGTTTTTAGACTTACTCATATTTTGGTGATTTTAGTGAAAAGAATTTAGTTTTACTATTATATTTGAAAAGGAAAAATATTTATTTTTCCGGAACTGTGAACGAACTGAGCTCTTTATTATTGAGTTATTCATTATGCTGCCTCAATTTTGTTGTTATGAGATTTGTTTTCTGGATATTGTTATGGACTATTGGTTTGGACCCGACCTTGGTAAAAGCTCGTCACTACTTTCAACCTAAGGTTAGGTTTATTACTTACTCAGTACACGGAGTCGGTTGTACTGATACTACACTTCTGCACCTTGCATGCAGATGTTGGCTGTTGATGGTGCTGTGTTCGATAGCAGCTGGATTTGAAGATGTATCTGCGTTCTGGTTGTAGCTGCCTCTTGTTCATGATAGCCTTAGATTCATAAAACTCTGTTTATGTACTTCTCAAACAGATGATGTATTTATTTCATACCAGCTTTGTAAACACTATTCTTAGAAACCCGTAATTTGTACTATAAGTTCTTGGGGAAAAGTATTGGTTTTAGATATTTTCTTTTAATTAATTACCTCGTTAATTTCATTGGAATCATATAATTGGTAATTGGCTTACCTAACGGGTTGGGTTAGGTGCCATCACGACTAGTTGGATTTTGGGTCGTGACATGTCAATGCTCAAAACTTAAGTTATTATGTTATGTACGTTTATTTATTTTTCTTGAATGTGATGATAGCAAAATCATTTCTTTTTAATTTGAGTTCTGAAACGCAACATCCAATAATCTACTACTTTTTACTTTATCTGACATCTTTTTTATTTTTTATTTTTTTCTTTTAATCGGTATGGACCCCATCATTCATCGATACATAAAATTTCGTAAAGATGGGGATTTAAGCACACATTCTTGTGCAAACTATAAGTGTCTTTTCGACCTAACTAAAAAGAACTAGCTATGAGATTAAAACACTCCTATTGACTATGGCTTCTACAAGTTTGCTGGAAATTTCTATTAAATTTTAAAGCTTGTAAGTATTGTTTGCTTATGTTTAACAACCATACTAGGTAGGACGTGAAACTAACCAAAAAAAGAAATAAAATAAAACAAATGGGAGCAACATTTATTAGGGAATTAAAGATGTTAGAGATAAAAATAGTAAATACTCTAATTCTTTATTGAAAACAATTATATATATACCGCAAAATCTTTCTTGAACAATATAATCATGCAGCAAAAAAATTACTCAATGGCGAAGATTGGAGGATTTGCCAAGAGATGGTCTTTTACTGGTTTGACTGCTCTTGTCACTGGTGGCACTTCTGGAATTGGGTGAGCTATATTTTAAATTTTCTTCTACTGTAGTATTTGGTATTGATGGAATCTTTTTCAAGCAAATATTTTTTTTATAAAGTCAATTTTTGATGTTTAATTGCCATATTTTTCAAAACTGACAAACGACTTACCTCACTTACGTAGAGAAACTTTTAACTTCTTATTAGTTGTTCCAATTAACACTAATTAGACAATATCATTAATAAAAGAGATGCCTGAATGTCCCAGTAGGGAGGTGTAAGAGATTAACAATTGTGAGTATGAGGAAAGGTAGAGCTAGGCCGAAATAGTATTGGGAAGAGTTGATTATGCAGAACATGACATATCTTCAGCTTACCAATAATGGTAAGCAATCGATAATTAGGGTAGAAAGTTAGTAAGCAGTCGAGCGTCTTTCCTTTCGTACCAATAATGGTAGTATTATTCTGTATTTCCATATCTTGTTGTTTATAATTCGGTTTTACTATTATCTTGTTGTTGCTACTACTTCTCTTTTAGGAATTTTACACTACTGCATGTCTTCCTCTATACTATTGTGATTATACATGTTAGCTTCGAGCAGATAATCTATTGAAAATAACATCTCTACCTGCCTAAAGGTAGGGATAAAGCTGTGTACTCACTACCTTCTCCTAACCCCACTTGTTGGATTTGTTGTTATTGTTGTACATATATGTACTTTAAAAAATAAATCACTCATCAATCAAACACCGAAAAATATGGCGACTATGTTATTCTTTAGGCGTGCAGTTGTAGAGGAGCTTGCGCAACTAGGTGCAACCGTTTACACATGTTCGAAGACAGAATCATAGCTAAATGAACCAATGCAAGACTGGGCAGACAAAGGCTTTCAAGTAAGAGGTTCCGTATGTGATGTAACTTGTAGAGACCAAAGAGTTGAACTCATGGAAAAGGTTTCCTCTGCATTCGATGGAAAACTCAACATTCTTGTGAGAACTATATCCTAAGTATTAATTATATTGTTGGTTAAAGTACTGTAACTATTTAATTTTTAACCAAGTTTATCTTCTTGCTGTAGATTAATAATGTTGGAACAAACATTCACAAGGCTACTCTAGAATATACTGCCGAAGATTATGGCCACATATTTGCTACAAATTATGAATCTTCATTCCATCTCTGTCAAATTGCTCATCCTCTTTTGAAAGAATCTGGAGCTGGAATTATTGTTTTTAATTCCTCTATTTCTAGTCTTGTGCACGTGTCCGGTACTTCTATTTACGGACCAACAAAAGGTGATATCCACTCATTTCTATCCTTTAAAACACTTAACAAATCAATGTCGTACTAAAGAATAACTTTGTTTCTTCTTATTAACTGATTGCAACGGCAATGAATCAGTTTACGTGACATTTGTCTTGTGAATGGGCTAAAGATGCTATTCTGGTTAATGGCATTGTGCCCTGGTTCATAAATACGCCACTTGTGGAACATGTAATATTCTCTCGTCTTGCTTCAACGCTCCTGCATTTTACTATGGATTTAACTTATATACATTGATCACTGTATAATTTTTTTATTCATTTTCCATGTATTTTAGTCAATCGTGAGAGGTTATTAACATCCTTTTTACTTTGTTAAATTAAGAAAATATTTTGATAAGCTTAAAATTAAAATTGGTCGAACCAACTTTTAAGATTACTATTGTGATGACCCAAAATGTTATTTTTAAATTTAATAATTATTTCTATATTCTAAGACCTTAAAAAGTACTATTCATTATTCCTCGAATTGCGTGCGCAGTCCGTATAAGTTTTTGAAAAGTTTTTATGTGAAATAAAGCCTTAAAACTCGATTAAGTTGACTTTGGTAAATATTTTGAGCAAATGGACTCGGACCCGTATTTTGACAGTTTCTTAGGTTCGTCTCATGATTTGGGACTTGGGTGTATGCCCGGAATTTAATTTGGAGGTCCCTAGCTCAAGTTATGGCAATTTAACGAAAACTAGATATTTAAAGGCTAAAGATTTCCAGGTTTGACCACGGAGTTCACTTTTTGATATCGGGGCCAAAATCCGATTCGGAAAATTGAAATAGCTCCGTTATGTCATTTATGATTTTGTGCCAAATTTGAAGTCATTCCGGATTCATTTAACATGTTTCGGCACAAGTTTTGTAAATTGAAAAGTTTGAAACTCAAAAGTTCGAATCGAGGTGTGAATTGTAATTTTGATGTTGTTTGATGTGATTTGAGACCCCGAGTAAGTCCATGCTATGTTACGGGACTGGTTATTGTAATTGGACCAAGTCCCGAGGGGCTCGGGTGAGTTTCGGACGAGTTTCAGATCGTTTTTGCAAAAACTACTAGTTCTTGTTCTGGTGTTTCGCACCTGCGACTTTTGGAGCGCAGGTGCGGTATCGCTTCTGTGGCTCCTTCATGCACATCTGCGCTTCCACAGATGCGGACACACACTAGGCGAGCCATTTCGCTGGTGCGAGAGTTTTCTCTCAAATGCGAGCTCGCAGGTGCGAGCCCAGGCACCACAGGTGCGGAAATACCTAGTTAGTGTTAAAAACGAAGGCTTCCAAGATTGTTTTCTCATTTTGGTCATTTTGAGCTAGGGTAAGGCAAATTGTGGGCGATTTTCACCGGAACAAATTGGTGTAAGTATTCCTTATCCTATATTGATTATATTTCATAATTTCATACTCATTTACATCATGAATTCGTAAATTTATGGAAGAAAAATCAGATTTTTATAAATTCTTCCAAAAATGTAAAATGAGGATTTGAAAGCCAATCTGATGTCGGATTTAGTAATTTTTGTATGGTTGGACTCGTCTCGGAACGGGTGTTCGAATTTCGTAAGTTTTTCCGAGATTCTAAACATGGGTCCAACTGTTGATTTTTTAGATGAATTTTGGATTTTAATACGGAAAATTAGCAAATTCACATGAAATTAATTCCTACAATTTATATTGAATATATTGAATTGTTTATGATTAGATTTGAGGATTTCAGACATGAATTCGCGAGGCAAAGGTTTATTGGATTCTTAAATTTGGTTGCAAGCGAGGTAAGAGTCGTGGTTAACCTTGACTTGAGGGAGTAGGAATTATTTGTCTATTTGCTACATGATTTAATGTGCGGGTACAATGTATATGTGAGGAGACGAGTACTTATGCGTTGTGGTTGAGTCAAAGCATGCGGGTGAAATTTGTTTATTGTGAATAATTGTCTCTTTAATTGAAGATATTCCTGCTTAAGTTTATTATTGATTATTTGATCATTATTCATGAAATTATTATCCATTTACTTATTGTTGAATATTTTGTAAGGTGAAGTCGGTATTTTGGTATTGAAGTGATTGATAAATGTATATCCTCACATTTAAATACTCTTCCAAATTATTATTATTATTTCATGGTAAGGAACAGTGTAAAAGCATGAAGGGCGTTGCAGTGCCATTTGTGAGTGTAAAAGCACGAAGGGTGTTGCCGTGCCATTTGTGAGTGTAAAATCACGAAGGGTGTTGCCGTACCATTTGTGAGTGTAAACAGTACGAAGGGTGATGCCGTGTCGAATGAGAGTAAAAGCGAGAAGGTTGATGTCGTGCCATTTTTATATTATCAATTGCTCATTTTATTGTTGATACATTAATTGGCTGCTACGTGACACTTCTCCTGCTGAAATTATTATATCCTTCCCCTTCGCATGTTCCCGCCCAATTTATAAATTATTATTTATTGTATTATTGTTACTTAGTATTTTTATATACTTGTACAGGTTGTTTATGTACGTGTCTTGTCATAGCCTCGTCACTACTTCGTCGAGGTTAGGCTCGATACTTACCAGTACATGAGGTCGGTTGTACTGATACTGCACTCTGCCCTTCTTGTGCAGATTTCGGAGTTGGTCCCACTGGCGTATAGTAGATTTTCTCGGATACACCTACCAGTGGAGACTTGAGGTATAATTACATAACGTTCGCAGTTCTAAAGTCCCCTTCTATCTTGTATCAGATGTGTATTATATTTCAAATAACTTGAATTTTATTCACACCTTTATTTATTTTATTCTAGAAGCTCGTGCACTTGTGACTCCAGTTCGGGGATGGTATTTTGATATCACTATTATTATGGATTATTCACTACATTTCAAACTTTACTTCCGCATTTGTTTCTTTGTTATTAATTAATTTTAATTTTTTTTAAAATAGCTAATATTATTCTAACATTGGCTTGCCTAGCAAGTGAAATGTTAGGCGCCATCACGGTCCCGAAGGTGGGAATTTCGGGTCATGACAGTTGGTAACAGAGCACTAGGTTACATAGGTCTCACGAGTCACGAGCAAACTTAGTAGAGTCTGAAGGATCGGTATAGAGACATCTGTATTTATCTTTCAGAGGCTATGAAGTTTAGGAATAATATCACTTCTTTCTTATTCTGTCGTTCGATCTTATTCTATCATCGATAATTGAACCATTCCATTCTTATTGTCTCGCAGATGGTGAGATCGCGTAATACATCTACTAATGGACATGGACCAGAGCCCTTGGTGGCAACTATGGCCAGGGGTAGAGGTCGAGGCCGAGGTCGTGCTAGAGGCCAAGGCAGAGGTAGAGCTTAGTCTAGAGCTCGAGTAGCACCTGTTGTAGAACCTCAGGTGGATCTTCAGGAGGAGGTTCCAGTTCAGACTGTACCAGTTGGACCAGTTCAGGTCCCGGAAGGATTCATAGCTACTCTAGTGCTTCGGACGCATTAGTCCGTTTGGTAAGTCTTTCGGAGGGCGTGGCTCAGAATGGTATATTTCTAGTGGAACCATCCAACTCACAGGCTGGGGGAGGAGCACAAACTCCTACTACTCCCGCTCCAAAGCAGATGGCTCCCCAGAATCAGGCTCTAACAGTCCCGCTAGTTGGGGTAATTCAGCCAGTTGTTGCGGCACAGGCCGGTGATAGGCCCACCATGTCTTCTGAGGCCTTATTGAGACTGGATAAGTTTACTAAGCTCTTTCCAGTTCACTTCAGTGGTACACTTTCTGAGGACCCACAGGATTACCTTGACCGCTGCCATGAGGTACTGCGGAACATGGGTATAGTTGAGACCAATAGGGTCGATTTTGCTGTATTTCAGATGACGGGTTCCGCCAAGAGGTGGTGGAGAGATTATACATTGACCATACCAGTTGGATTGCCTACATTGACCTGGGAGAGAGGATTATCGTAGGCAATTTGAGCATCTACAATAGGGCAGTATGACTGTTACTCAGTATGAATCCCGTTTTGTGGATTTAGCCTGTCATGCTCTCCTTTTACTACATACTGAGGGAGAGAGAGTGAGAAGGTTTATTGAGGGACTCACTCACCCTATCAGGCTTCAGATGGCCAAGGAGGTCGGAAGTGAGATTTCCTTTCAGGCGGTTGCTAATGTCACGAGGAGGATCGATATGGTTCTTGTACAGGAGAGAGGGCAGAGGTCTGATAAGAGGCCTCGTTAGTTCGGTGGTTTTAGTGGTGCCTCGTCTGGAGGCAGGGGTAAACTTGGTAGAGGTCATCCTCCCAGACTGTTGTATTCAGCACTTCAGGCATCTCCTGGTGCTTCAGGGAGTCATGGTCCTATTATGCCTTACTCTAGGCAGCCATCATTTAGTGCACATTCAGCTCTTATCAGTGCACCACCACTCCAGAGTCACTACAACGATTATTCGGCCCATTCGGGTCAGTAGTCACAGCAGTCGAGGTCCTGTTATACTTGTGGTGATTCGAGGCATATTGCTAGATTCTACCCCATGTCTCAGGGCAGCATGCAGCAGCAGGGTTCTCGTGCTATGGTTCTAGCACTGATTGTTTCACCGCCTGCTCAGCCATCTAGAGGTAGGGGTCAGGCAGCTAGAGGTGGAGGCCAGACTGTTAGAGGTGGAGGTCAGGCCATTAGAGGTGGAGGCTATCCAGTTAGAGGCCGTCCCAGGGACGCAGTTCAGAGTGGTGGGGCCCAGCCCCGATTTTATGCTTTTCGAGCTAGGCCTAAGGCCGAGTCATCGGATGCTGTGATCACAGGTGTTATTCCAGTTTTCCATAGAGATGCTTCAGTTCTATTTGATCCAGGATCTAGTTATTCTTATGTGTCCTCTTACTTTGCTTCATATCTGGTGATTCCTCGTGATTCTCTGAGTGCTCTTTTGTGTGTGTCCACTCTGGCGGGAGATTCTTTCATGGTAGATCATATCTATCATTCGTGTGCGGTTACTATTAGGAATCTTGAGACTAGTGTGGATCTTCTACTTCTTGATATGGTAGATTTTGATGTCATCTTGGGTATGGATTGGCTAGCACCTTATCATACTATATTAGATTGTCATTCCAAGACGGTGACCCTAGCCATGCCGGGGTTACGTCGATTAGAGTGGAAAGGAACTCTTGGCCATTCTACCAGCAGGGTTATTTCTTATATAAAGGCTCGGCATATGGTCGAGAAAGGGTGTCTTGCCTATTTGTTTTATAGTCGCGATCCCAATGCAGATATTTCTTCTATAGACTCGGTACCAGTTGTTGGTGAATTTCCAGAAGTATTTCCTGCAGATTTGCCGGGAATGCCACCCAACAGAGATATTGACTTCTATATTGATTTAGCTCCGGGTACTCAGACGAGTGTGAATTTTCAGAAGTATTTCCTGCAGATTTGCCGGGAATGCCACCCAACAGAGATATTGACTTCTATTCGGATGGTCAGACGAGTGTGAGTTGAGCTTTCAGAAGCTCAAGACTGCTTTGACTACGGTGCCAGTGTTGGTATTACCCACAGGTTCAGGATCGTATACGATGTATTGTGATGCATCTCGCATTGGGCTTGGTGTAGTATTGATGCAAGATGGCAGGGTGATTGTATATGCATCGCGGCAGTTGAAAGTTCACGAGAAGAATTATCATGTTCATGAATTAGAATTGGCAGCCATTGTTCATGTGAGGAAGATTTGGAGGCATTACCTCTACGGTGTCTCGTGTGAGGTATTTACTGATCATCGTAGCCTTCAGTATCTGTTCAAACAAAAAGATCTTAATTTGAGGTAGAGAAGATGGTTGGCGTTGTTGAAAGATTATGATATCACCATTTTGTATCACTCCGTAAAGGCTAATGTGGTGGTCGATGCTTTGAATAGAAAGGCTGTGAGTATGGGCATCCTTGCTTATATTCCGGTTGGTTAGAGACCGTTAGCTGTAGATGTCCATACTTTGGCTAATCAGTTCATGAGGTTAGATGTTTCAGAACCTAGTCGGGTTCTAGCTTGCACAGTCACTCGGTCTTCTTTATATGAGCGCACTAGAGAGCGGCAGTATGATGATCCTCATTTACTTGTCCTTAAGGACATAGTGCGGCACGGTGATGCCAAATAGGTTGTTGTGGGGGAAGATGGAGTTCTTCGAATACAGGGTCATATTTGTGTGTCTAATATGGATGGGCTTCGTGAATTAATTCTGGAAGAGGCCCACAGTTCCAGGTATTCTATTCATCCAGGTACCGCCAAAATGTATCAAGATTTGCGGCAACATTATTGGTGGAGGAGAATGAAGAAGGATATAGTTGCATATGTAGCTCGGTGTCTGAATTGTAAACAAGTTAACTACGAGCATCAGAGAACTGTGGTTTGCTCCAGAAGTTAGAAAATCCTGAGTGGAAGTTGGAGCGTATCACTATGGATTTTGTTATTGGGCTCCCACGGACTCAGAGAAAGTTTGACGTAGTTTAGGTCATTATGGACAGGTTGACCAAGTCAGCACATTTCATTCCGGTAGCAGTTACCTATTCTTCAGAGGCGTTAGCCGAAATTTACATTCGTGAAATTGTCCGCCTTCACGGTGTGCCCGTGTCTATTATTTTAGATGAGGCACGCAGTTTACCTCACATTTCTAGAGGACTGTACAACGTGAGTTAGGAACGCGAGTTGAGTTGAGTACAACATTTCATCCACAGACAGGCGGACAGTCAGAGCGCACTATTCAGATATTGGAAGATATGCTTCGTGCCTGTGTTATAGACTTTGGAGGTTCTTGGGATCAGTTCTTGCCACTTGCGGAGTTTGCTTATAATAATAGCTACCAGTCGAGCATTCAGATAGCTCCAAATGAGGCATTATACGGAAGTCGATGCCGTTCGCCAGTTGGCTAGTTTGAACTGTGAGAGGCTCAGTTGTTGGGTACCGATTTCGTACAAGATGCCTTGGATAAGGTCAAGGTTATTCAGGATCGACTTCGCACAGCTCAGTCTAGGCAAAAGAGTTATGCCGACCGTAAAGTTCGTGATATTGCATTCATGGTTGGAGAAAGAATATTGCTCCAGGTTTCACCTATGAAAGGTGTAATGAGGTTCGGGAAGAAGGGCAAGTTGAGCCCTAGGTATATTGGACCCTTCAAAATTCTTGAAAGGGTAGGTGAAGTAGCCTACAGGCTTGCACTACCACCTAGTTTATCAGCGGTTCATCCGGTGTTCCATGTGTCTATGCTTCGGAAATATCATGGTGATCCGTCTCATGTGTTAGATTTTAGCTCAGTCTAATTGGACAAAGATTTGAATTATGAAGAGGAGCTGACAGCTATTCTAGCCCGGTAGGTTCGACAGTTGAGGTCTAAGAGTTATCCTTCAATTCGGGTACAATGGAGAGGTCAGTTGGTAGAAGCATCTACCTGGGAGTCCGAGTTGGACATGCAGAGTAAATATCCACACCTTTTTAATAGCCAAGGTACTTTTCTAATTACGTTCGAGGACGAACGTTTATTTTAGAGGTGGAGAATGTGATGACCCAAAAGGTCATCTTTAAATTTAATAATTATTTTTGTGTTCTAAGACCTCGAAAAGCACTATTCATCATTCCTCGACTTGTGTGCGCAGTCTGTATAATATTTCGGAAAGTTTTTATGTGAAATAGAGCCTTAAAACTCGATTAAGTTGACTTTGGTCAATCTTGGAGAAAACAGACCTGAATCGGTGTTTTGACAGTTCCGGTAGGTCCGTATCGTCATTTGGGACTTGGACGTATACCCGGAATTTAATTTGGAGGTCCCTAGATCAAGTAATGGCAATTTAACGGAAAGTGGAAATTTAAAGGCTAAAGATTTCCATGTTTGACCATAGAGTTGCCTTTTTGATATCGGGGCCGGAATCCAATTCTGAAAATTGAAATAGCTCTATTATGTCATTTATGACTTGTGTGCCAAAATTTCAAGTCATTTCGGATTCATTTAACATGTTTCGGCACAAGTTTTGTAAATCGAAAAGTTTGAAACTCAGAAGTTCGAATCGAGGTGTGAATTGCAATTTCGATGTTGCTTGATGTGATTTGAGACCCCGAGTAAGTCCGTGTTATGTTACGGGACTGGTTGGTATAATTGGACCAGGTCCCGAGGGGCTCGGGTGAGTTTCGAACGAGTTTCGGATCGTTTTTGCAAAAACTACTAGTTCTTGTTCTGGTGTTTCGCACCTGCGACTTTTGGAGCGCAGGTGAGGTATCGCTTCTGTGGCTCCTTCATGCGCATCTGCGCAGCCGCAAATGCGGCTCAAGTTCCACAGATGCGGACACACACTGAACGAGCCATTTCACAGATGCGAGATGTTTCTCGCAAAGCGAGCTCGCATGTGCGAGCCCAGGCACCGCAGGTGCGGAAATACCTGGGCAGTGTTAGAAACGAAGGCTTCCAAGATTGTTTTCTCATTTTGGTCATTTTGAGCTCGGGTAAGGCGAATTTTGGGCTATTGTCACCGGAACAATTTGGGATAAGTGTTCCTTATCCTATATTAATTATATTTCATGATTCCATAGTCATTTACATCATGAATCCGTGAATTTATGGAAGAAAAATCAGATTTTTATAAATTCTTCCGAAAATGTAAAATGAGGATTTGAAAGTCAATCTGATGTCGGATTTAGTAATTTTTGTATGGTTGGACTCGTCTCAGAATAGGTGTTCGAATTTTGTAAGTTTATCCGAGATTCGAAACGTGGGTCCAACTGTTGATTTTTTAGATGAATTTTGGATTTTAATACGGAAAATTAGCAAATTCACATGGAATTAATTCCTACTATTTATATTGAATATATTGAATTGTTTATGACTAGATTTGAGGATTTTAGACACGAATTCGCGAGGCAAAGGTTTATTGGATTCTTGAATTTGGTTGCAAGCGAGATAAGTGTTGTGGTTAACCTTGACTTGAGGGAGTAGGAATTATTTATCTATTTTCTACATGATTTAATGTGCGGGTAAAACATATATTTGAGGTGACAAGTACTTATGCATTGTGGTTGAGTCAAAGCATGCAGGTGGAATTTGTTTATTGTGAATAATTGTCTCTTTAATTGAAGATATTCCTGCTTAAGTTTATTATTGATTATTTGATCATTATTCATGAAATTATTATCCATTTACTTATTGTTGAATATTTTGGAAGGTGAAGTCGGTATTTTGGTATTGAAGTGATTGATAAATGTATATCCCCGCATTTAAATACTATTCCAAATTATTATTATTATTTCATGGTAAGGAAGAGTGTAAAAGCACGAAGGGTGATGCCGTGCCATTTTTATATTATCAATTGCTCATTTTATTGTTGATACATTAATTGGTTGCTAAGTGACACTTCTCCTGCTGAAATTATTATATCCTTCCCCTTCGCATGTTCCCGCCCAATTTATAAATTATTATTTATTGTATTATTGTTACTTCGTATTTGTATATACTTGTACAAGTTGTTTATGTACGTGTCTTGTCATAGCCTCGTCACTACTTTGTCGAGGTTAGGCTCGATACTTACCAGTACATGGGCTCGATTGTACTGATACTGCACTCTTCACTTCTTGTGCAGATTTTGGAGTTGGTCCCAGTGGCGTATAGTTGATTTGCCCGGATACAGCTACTAGTGGAGACTTGAGGTATAACTGCACAGCGTTCGCAGTTCTAAAGTCCCCTTCTATCTTGTCTCAGTTGTGAATTATATTTCAAACAACTTGAATTTTATTCAGACCTTTCTCTGTACTATTCTAGAAGCTCGTGCACTTGTGACTCCAGTTCTGGGATGGTATTTAGACATCGCTATTATTATGGATTATTCACTATATTTCAGACTTTACTTCCGCATTTTTTTCTTTGTTATTAATTAATTTATAATTGTTTTCAAATGGCTAATATTATTCTAACGTTGGCTTGCCTAGCAAGTGAAATATTAGGCGCACGGTCCCGAAGGTTGAAATTATGGGACGTGACAAATATAGACAGTTTCTTGTTATTATAAGGCTATCTTGAATTGATGGTGCAAAAACTTGTATATTGTCTCCGTAAGAATTTTTAAACTTATATCCGTTTCCAGTGTAATGAAACTTTTACACCATCTCTCCAATTTAACACGTTATAGAAAGGGAGTCTTGGAGCGACGTTAAAGTTGTGTCTGTATGACCCATAGGTCGCAAGTTCAAGCAGTGGAATCAGCCATTGATGCTTGCATCAGGGTAGACTGCCTACATCACACCCCCTTAGTGTGCGGACTTCCCCGAACCCTACGTGAACGCAGGATGCTTTTTGCACCGGGCTGCCTTTTATTTTTGTAGAAGATTTTTTGACTTATTTTGAAGGTTACTAATTCAAAAGGGTATTCGGGTAATTACCTTTCAAATGACCTAATAATATTATTTTTTAAATTGTCGGTGTATAAAAGTTAAATAATAAAATGCACGATAACCTAATTTTGAATCAATGATGAATTTGATAGCTTTATTAACAGTTGGTCAAGGATAAAACGTTTTTAGACGGATTAATGTCAAGAACTCCTCTTAAGCGACCAGGAGAATTTGAAGAAGTTTCATCTCTGGTGGCTTATCTTTGTCTTCCTGCTGCTTCCTACATCACTGGACAGGATATAGTTGTTGACGGAGGTTTCACGGTCAATGGGTTCCAATTCTAACGGCCAGAATTTAAATTAGTTTTTGTCTGAAAAACTAATGGTCGCAGAGTTTCTACCTTAGTACCTTTGTAATAATGTTGTATTTGCTCATGTTCTGTGTTTAATTTCTCAAGTGTGTTAATTCCAGTTGAAAGCATATTACCCGCTTGTTCTATAGAAAAGTAAGTGCCTATCAATTAGTTCCAAGAAAGCAGTCGGGGTTTAACTAGAATTTCATTCCAATCTCGCTATTTCATCCTTGTGTCTTGTGCAATAGTCAAATTGTTTGAATGCATATGGATTGATATTATTTTATTGTGAATAAAATATGTATTCATATAAGTTAAACTACTGAGATAGTTCGTAAATTGAATTTGAAATTTCATATAAGATATGACGGTAATCTATAATAGGTTATTAGATTATACAGTTATTTTAATTGTTATTAGTTTATGATATATTAATTAATAATAATGTTCTGGCATGAATTATTTTATGTGATATATAAGATAAACATGTTAGAAATATGTTGAATTTCATTTTTATGTCACGCGCTTGTTCGTTATATGATTTTGAATTATTATTACATGTGATGTAAACTAATTTAGGACAAAGCATGTAGACAACTTGAACAAAATTCATGTTCTATAAAAGATTAGATCATCATGTTGTTAAAAGTTGTTTTAGTAACAATTCCCTCTTGCTAAAATTTGAGGTCTTACTAATAAAATATAAGGTATTTTATTATAAAGCTATCCTTCAAAATAAATAATTTTAGTTATTTCTTGTTTATAAGGAACGATCTGACAACCAGGAGACTTATTGTTCGAGAATATGTTTAAATTATTTATTGCATTTGATTCATGGATTGGAAGAATTATTTAATTTTACACTAGACACTTGAACTACCCGGGGAGTATAAAATTTAGTAAGTTCTTTGCTATCATGATGGTTGAACTCAACAATGCCACTAAGATCGACCTAATTACCAGGGGACTATTTGACATAGGGTTATTTAAGGAAATTGTATAGGGATACAATTGGTAAAAGTACCTACATTTAAAATATGGTGAGAAACGACTTGACTTCCAAGGAGCTTATACATATTGTTGAAGGATTCCTTTACTCTGCTAACAGAAATAAAGATTTCTTAAACTATACTGAGGGTAAATAGTTTAAAATAATTAGTGAAAATATCATTTATATAAAAGTTCATATCTTTATGATATGTGTAATATGTTCTTATATTTTCTTTTCTATATTTTAGATTTCTCAATATGTCTGCTATATAACTGCGTGGAATACTTGAGACCAACAAGTTGGTAGGACCAAACTTTGATGATTGGTACAGAAATTTGAGAATTGTTCTCATGCGTGAAAAGTTTATTGATGTGGTCGATAAGCCTGCCAAAGAAGTCCCGGATGAGGATGATGATGATGCCACCAAGATTTATCAGAAATACTTGGAAGAATGTCTTACTACCAAATGCATCATTCTCGCTTCTTTGAATTCTAAGCTCCATAGGAAACATTAGGATATGGATCCAACTGCAATCATTGAACATCTTAAGAAGATGTTTGGTACACAAAGCAGGACAGCTAGATACTAGCTATCTAGGGCTTTGTTTGGATCCGAATTGAATGGAAACTCTCCGGTTGGACCCTATGTCAATCATATGATTGATCTTATTGAAGAACCTGAGAAGTTGGGGTGCAAACTGGGTAGAGATCTTTCTGAAGATTTGATCTTGCAGTCACGCTCTGAAATCTTTTCACAATTTGTTATTAATTTCAATATGCATAAAATGGATTGTGATCTTCATGAGATGCTTAACATGCTGATTGATTATGAGAATCAACTTGCATCTGAGAAGAAGAAAAGAATTGTCATATTGGTTGGAAACTATTCTAAGAAGAAGGGTAAGGGTAAAAATAAACCCAAGAAGAATCCTACTGCGCCTAAGGGTGGTGTGACCAAACCCAAAGGCAAAGGAGGCAAAGCTGACCAATCCGATGTTGAATGTTTCCATTGTAAGAAGATAGAACATTGTAAGAGAAACTGCAAGGAGTCAACTTTAAATGACAAAAAAACAAGGTAAGACTCAAATGAAAAATATTTTCAAAGTTTCTTTAACTACTATCGATGCTTCATTGTGGGTATTAGATACTGGCAATGGTTATAACATCTACAATATGTTGCAAGGGTTCCAAATAAGTAGAAGGTTAAAGAAAGGAGAAATTAATCTACATGTTGAAAATGGTGCAAAAGTTGCGGCCGTAACTATAAGATCAATTTCTTTAATAATGCCTACAGGCAAAGTACTTATGTTGGATGATTCTTATTACGTTTCTAAATTTGTTTCGAACATAATTTCAGCTTCTATGTTAGACAAACGTGGTTTTCGCATTATTATAAGCAATGATATTTGCTCTATTTATTATGGTGATAATTTATATGTTAATGGCTATCTCCAACATGATGTTTATGTCTTACCTAATGTGAATGCTAATTCGATTATGCATGTTTCAAGTCTTAAGAGGAAAAGAGATGATCAAGTAAAGCATACATACCTTTGGCATTGTAGGCTTGGTCATATTGGAGAGAAAAGGATTAACAAGTCGTACAAGGAAGGGTACATTGACAAGTATGATTTTGAATCCTATCAACCTTGTGAATCTTGACTCAAAGGAAAAATGACCAAATCTCCATTTACTAGAAGTGGACAAAGAGCTACTGAATTACTGGGACTAATTCATACAGATGTTTGTAGTCCCACGAAAATTCAAGATAGAGGTGGATATTCTTACTTCATCACCTCCGCTGATGATATGTCAAGATATGGATTTGTGTATCTTATGAAACACAAATCTGGATCTTTTGAAATGTTCAAAAGGTTCCGTAGTGAAGTTGAGAAAAAGATGGGTAAAAGTATCAAGGTACTAAGGTCTGATATAGGTGGAGAATATCTTAGTGAAGATTTTACGAAGTATCTCAAAGAGAATGAGATTCTCTCATAGTGGATACCTCCAGGAACACCACAACATAATGGTGTGTCTGAAAGGAGAAATCGAACCTTATTAGATATGGTGATATATATGACGGGGTTCACTAATCTTCCAATATATTTAACGGGATATACTTTGGAAGAAGCAACATACTTACTTAAAAAAGTTCCCACTAAGTCAGTATCTACAACATCATATGAGATATGGAAATGACGTAAGCCTAACCTTAAGCATATTAAAGTTTGGGGTTGTCCAGCTTATGCTAAGAGACTACAATCTGATAAACTTGACTCAAGATTTGATAAGCGTAGGTTTATTGGTATCCCAAAGAAATAGTGGGATATTATTTTTATCACCCTTCTGACCATAAAGTGTTTGTGGCTGGAGGAGCAACCTTTTTGGAGAGGGAATTTCTTTTAGAAGGAAATTATAGTAGAGAAATAGAATTTGATGAAGTTCAACAAACCAATGAATCAACACAATATCAAGATCATGAGACACAAGCTGAAGAACCTTTATTAGATGTTTTTGTAATAACCCGGCCAGTCGTTTTGAGAGTTATAGTCTCATTTCCCCCATTTCAGCTTTTTTGTGTTCTTCAGTTATATTATGATATGTCGGGTTAGTTGGTTTGGGTCTAGAATAGTTTCGGAATAAATTGAGACACTTAGTCTCTTTATTAGAAGCTAAAGTTGGAAAAGTCAACCGAATGTTGCCTTATGCGTAAACGATCTCGAATTTGAATTTTGATGGTTCAGTTAGCTCCATTAGGTGATTTTGGACTTAGGAGCGTGTTCAAAATGTGATTTGGAGGTCCGTAGTGGAATTAGGCTTGAATTGGCGAAAATTGAAAATTTGGAGATTTTGGTCGATAGTGGAAATTTGATATCGGTGTCAGAATGGATTTCCGAAAGCTGGAGTAGGTTTGTGGTGTCCTTTGTGATGTTTGTGTACATTTTGAGGTCATTCGGACATGGTTTGATAAGTTTCGACATCGTTTGCGGAATTTGAAAGTTTAGAAGTTCTTAGGCTTGAATCCGAGGGTAATTTAGTGTTTTGATGTTGTTTTGCATGATTCAAAGGTTCAACTAAGTTTGCATGGGGTTATATGACTTGTTGGCATAGTTGGTTGAGGTCTCGGGGGCCTCGGGTGTATTTCGGATGCTTAACGGATTGAGTTTTTGGACTTATGAGATTGCTGAAGACTTATGATATCTGGTAGTTTCGCACTTGCGGTGGGGAGGGTGCAGGGGCTACTCGCACGTGCGGAGGAAGGAGCGAAGAAGCGATAGTTCAGGAAATGGCTGGGGTCATAGGTGCGAGGGTGTTTCCGCATCTGCGAGCCCGCAGATGTGCCTGAAGATCCGCATATGCGGAAAATGAGTTGTAGGGGAGGATCGCAGAAGAGGACTTTTGTCAGCAGGTGCGCACACGTAGCCGCGACCACTTGCATATAGATGCGGGCCTAGACCTTTTAGTCATTCCCGCACCTGCGATGGAATTTCTGCAGGTGCGGCATCACAGATGCGACTGAAGGTCCGTAGGTGCGGAAGAATTGGAAAGAAAAGTGGGATTTTGAGGGTTTGATCCCCATTTCGATTTTGGGACTTTGAGAACTCGGTGTGAGGTGATTTTTCGAGGTTTCTTCAAGAATATTATTGAGGTAAGTGATTCTAATTCGGATTGGACTATATTCCATGAATCTATTGCTATTTTCATCATCTAATTAGATATTTGAGTTGTAAATTTTGGGGAAAATGGTAGAAACTTCATAGGCTTAAATGTTGAGTTTTGGAAGGTGATTTGAGGTTGGATTTGAGTAATTCTTGTATGGTTGGGCTCGTGAGTGGATGGGTGTTCATATTTTGTGACTTTTATCGGATTTTGAGACGTGGGCCTGGGGGCCGGTTTGAGCCGATTTCGGAGTTTGGGCTATATTTTAGTATTTTTGTTTTGTGGGGTTGATCCTTTTAGCCTATATTGACTATCTCGTACTATTTGTGGCTAGATTCAGGGCATTTGGATATTGATTCGAGGGGCAAAGGGATTGCGGAGTAGGATTTTTGCGCGTTTGAGGTAAGTAACAGTCTTAAATCTGGTTTTGAGGGTATGAAATCTCGAGAATTTGTATGATATTAATATTTGGAGGTGACGCACATGCTAGGTGACGGGCGTGTGAGCGTGCACCATGAGGGATTGTGACTTGGTCCATCTCGTGAAACTGTAAAGTCGAATAGCCATTGTTATTACATGTTTTTCCTTGTCTTGAGCAATTGACTTCCTTTCATGTTAGAAGCCATGCTTAGGCCACATGATATCACTGTTGGGAACCGCAGCGGTCGAACACTTGTTGAATTATCTGCTAATTGTTGTCTAGTACTCAGTCAGTCTTACGTGTGTGTAATATCTCCATTCCATCTCATTTCTTGTTGATACTTATTGTATTCTCTGTTTTGGCTAATTATTATGATATTCTGTGAGCGCGAGGGGCGAGAGAGGTTAGTGACTGAGATAGGGCCTGAGTGTCGGGCTGAGAGCTATGTGAGATATATTGGATCGGGCTGCACGCCGCAGTAATATTGGATAGGGTTACACGCCACAACAAGCCTTCGGGCCATATATCAGATCGGGCTACACGCCGTAGCAATATATGGATTGGGTCGCACGCCGCAACAGTATTGGGTCGGGCTGCACATCGTAGCAATATAGCGCTTGGGATGTTGGAGCCCCTCTAGAGTTTGTACACCCCCAGTGAGCACAGGTATCTTTGATTGTGAGTATTGAGGTTGAGAGCCGAGTGATTAAGTTGTTGAGATAGATGAGTGATAGTAGCCCTATGAGGTTGTACTTGCTCTTAATTGTTGTTGCACTTCGTTACTAATTGTTGTTGTTGTTGTGAAATTTTCTGGAGGGTTTATATTGTTGTACGTGAGCTTGAAATGTTTTGATTTAAAACACCGGATTGAAGGCATGCCTATTTTCTTGCTGAAATTACTGAAATGAACTGCATTTGTGTAGCTCGTCACTACTTCTGAGTTTCTTATTTAATTCTGTTACTTACTGAGTTGGAAGTACTCACGTTACTCTATGCACCTTGTGTGCAGATGCAGGTGTGACTGGACGTGGAGGTCATTGGGTTCGTGCGTAGTTGATTATCCGGAGATTTACGAGGTAGCTGCCGGCGTTCGCAGACCTTGTGCTCCTTCCTTATTATCTTTCTTTCTCTGTATTGATATCAAGATGCAGACTATTGTAGACACTATCTTTTAGATTAAGAGTCTGGTTGCTCATGACTTAGTGACACCCCGATGTCGGGCTATTTTTTCGCACTTATGTTTTATTTGGGTTTTATCCTGTATTTATGAGAAACTTCGGTTATTTTAAATATCTTAATTCATTTCTGTTAAATTTTGAAAGTGTTTTGGAAAGGTCGGCTTGCCTAGTACCACGATAGGCGCCATCATGACGGGTTAGGTTTGGAGCCGTGACAAGTTGGTATCAGAGCCTAGGTTACATAGAACTCATGAGTCATGAGCGGGTTTAGTAGAGTCTTGCAGATCGGTACGGACACATCTGTACTTATCTTCAAGAGGCTGCGGAACCCTTAGGAAACTCTATATTCTTGAATTCTTGTCATGCGAATCTGTTGATTCTAGTAACTAAACATCTGTTATTTCATTCTCTCACAGATGGTGAGGACTCGTACTACCAATCAGGAGGGCCAGCCACCAGTACCACCAGCCAGGGCCGCGAGAGGCCGAGGCCGCAGTAGAGGCCGTGGTAGGGGCAGAGGTGCAGCCCGCATAGCAACTGGGGCAGTACCTGCAGATCCACCAGGTGCCCCAGATCAGGACCAGATTCTAGTTGTTGATGCACCTGCTCAGGCACTACCTGTGCCTATTGTGATTCCAGGCCTTCAGGAGGCCTTAGCTCAGATTCTGACCGCGTACACCAGCCTTGCTCATGTGGTCTCTGTTCCGGCCGCAGCAACCACTTCTCAGGCCAGGGGAGGTGCTCAGACTCCCGCTGCCCACACACCAGAGCAGGTGGTACAGGAATTCCAGACATCGGGGGCACCACCAGCCCAACCGGTTGCAGCTACTCAGGACTATATGGTTCCTGCTATGCATGAGGATGAGCACCGTAGATTGGAGAGGTTTGGGAGACTCCAGCCTCCATCTTTCAGTGGTGCAGAGGGAGAGGATGCACAAGGTTTCTTGGACAGGTGTCAGAGGATACTCCGTACAGCAGGTATTTTGGAGACTAGTAGGGTCTCGTTCACTACCTTTCAGTTCTCTAGGGCTGCATTCAATTGGTGGGAGGCTTATGAGAGGCGTTGGCCGGTCAGTGCAGCGCCCCTTACTTGGCAGCAGTTCTCCGTTATCTTTCTGGAGAAGTTCGTGCCTCAGTCCCGCATAGAGGAGCTGTGCAGATAGCTTGAGCAGCTTCATTAGGGTGATATGTCTAAGACGCAGTACGAGATGCGATTCTCGGAGTTGGCCTGTCATGCTATCTGATTGGTTCCCACAAACAGGTAGAGGATCAGGAGGTTTATAGATGGCCTCACTTATCAACTGCGATTGCTTGTGACCATAGAGAGTGTTTGGTGATACTTTTGATGAGGTTGTCGACATTACTCGGAAGATTGAGATGGATTAAGGTCAGGAGAGGGTTGAGAGGGAGGCCAAGAGGCCTCGTGGACTGGGTGGATTTAGTGGTACTCCTTCTGGGGGTCAGTTCCAGCACGGTAGAGGCCGTCCATTCAGACATGCTCAGACAGCTTGCCTAGTTCACCGTGGTGCATCATCTGGCCATGGTTCTCACAGTTATTAGCAGGCCCGTTCATCTCTTGGTGCCCTTCTAGTGCAGAGTTCTTCTCGTGCTCTATCGAGTCAGAGTTCGTCTATGCCGGGTCCTTCTGCTAGTTATCCCGGTGCTCGGGGCTCCCTTCAGTCCCCAGCACCAGCACCGGGGTGTTGCTGTGAGTGTGGGAAGTTTGGTCACATGAGGAGAGAGTGTCCACATCTAGTGGGAGGTCCCGCTCTGCGGATGAGCCAGTATATGTCATCAGCATCAGTTCCACCACCACCCGCCCAGTCAGCTAGGGGTGGAGCTCAGTCACCTAGGGGTCGCTGAGAGGGGGAGGTAGATCAGGGGGTGGCCAGGCCCGTTTCTATGCCCTCCCTGCCAGACCAGATGTTATTGCTTCAGATGTTGTGATTACAGGTATTGTCTCAATTTATCACCGAGATGCCTCTGTATTATTTGACCCTGGTTCCACTTATTCATATGTTTCCTCTTATTTTGCTCATATTTTGGATATGCCCCGTGAGTCTTTAATTTCATTTGTTCATGTATCTACTCCTGTGGGCGATACTATTGTTGTAGACCGCGTATATCAGTCATGTGTGGTGACTATTGGGCATCTGGAGACCCGAGTAGACCTTTTGCTGCTTAGTATGGTTGACTTCGATGTGATATTGAGTATGGATTGGTTGCCTCCAAGCCATGTCGTTCTAGATTGTCACGCTAAGACGGTGATGTTGGCGATGCCGGATTTTCCAAGGGTTGAGTGGAGCGGTTCTATAGACTATGCACCTAGTAGGGTGATCTCATATTTGAAGGCTCAGCGGATGGTTGAAAGGGTTGTCTATCTTATTTGGCTTTTGTGAGGGATGTTAGTGCAGAGACTCCTGCCATTGATTATGTTCCAATGGTACGTGACTTTCCAGATGTGTTTCCTGCAGACCTGCCAAGCATGCCGCCTGACAGGGATATTGACTTTAGTATTGATTTGGTGTCGGGCACTCATCCCATTTCTATCCCACTGTATCGTATGGCACCGGTGGAGTTGAAGGAGTTGAAGGAATAGCTTCAGGAACTCCTTGATAAGGGGTTTATTCAGCCTAGTGTGTCACCTTGGGGTGCGTCGGTTCTATTTGTAAAGAAGAAAGATGGTTCTATGAGGATGTGCATTGACTACAAGTAGTTGAACAAGGTCACAGTCAAGAACAAGTATCCTTTTGCCACGTATTGATGACCTATCTGACCAGCTTCAGGGGGCGAGGGTGTTCTCCAAGATTGATTTGAGGTCAGGGTATCACCAGCTGAAGATTCGGGATTCGGATATTCTTAAGACAGCTTTCAGGACCCGATATGGCCATTATGAGTTCTTAGTGATGTCTTTTGGGTTGACCAATGCCCCAGCAATGTTCATGCATTTTATGAACAGTGTATTCCAGCCCTATTTAGACTCATTCGTTATTGTATTCATTGATGACATCCTGGTGTACTCTCGTAGCTAGGAAGAGCATGCTTAGCATCTGAGGATTGTATTACAGAGATTGAAGGAGGAGAAGCTTTATGCAAAGTTCTTCAAGTGTGAGTTTTGGCTTGGTTCAGTAGCTTTCTTGGGGAACGTGGTATCCAATGAGGGTATTCAGGTGGATCCGAAGAAGATAGAGGCGGTACAGATTTGTCCTAGACCGTCCTCAGCCATGGAGATTAGGAGCTTTCTTAGTTTGGCGGGCTATTACAATCGCTTTGTGGAGGGATTTTCATCTATTGCATCGCCCTTGACAAAATTGACCCAAAAGGGTGCTCCATTCAGGTGGTCGGATAAGTGTGAGGAGAGCTTTCAAAAGCTCAAGACTGCCTTGACCACAGCTCCAGTGTTAATTCTGTCGTCAGCTTCCGGTTCTTTCACTGTGTATTGTGATGCTTCGAGGGTAGGTATTGAATATGTTTTGATGCAGGAGAGTAGGGTGATTGCCTATGCCTCGCGCCAGTTGAAGACTCATGAGAAGAACTATCATGTCCATGACCTTGAGTTGGCAGCTATTGTGCATGCCTTAAAGATTTGGCGGCATTATTTGTACGGGGTTCATTGTGAGATCTATACTGATCACCGGAGTTTGCAGCACCTGTTCAAGCAGAAGGATCTTAATTTTCGCCAGCGGAGATGGTTGGATCCTCTCAAGGACTATGATATCACTATTTTGTACCATCCGGGGAAGGCCAATATGGTGGCTGATGCTTTGAGTCATCGGGTGGAGAGTTTGGGGAGTTTAGCATATCTACCAGCAACAGAAAGACCTTTGGCATTGGATGACCAGGCCTTAGCTGGCCAGCTTGTCAGATTAGATATTTTGGAGCCGAGTCGGGTATTGGCTTGTGTGGTCTCCAGGTCTTCTCGTTATGACCGTATAAGGGAGCGTCAGTATAATGACCCCCACCTACTCGTTCTTCAGGACAGGGTTCAGCGAGGTGATGCTAGGGATGTGACTATTGGTGATGATGACATGTTGAGGATGCAGAGCTGGATATGTGTGCCTAATGTAGATGGGCTCTGGGAGTTGATTCTTGAGGAGGCCCACAACTCGCGGTATTCCATCCATCTGGGTGCCGCAAAGATGTACCAGGATTTGAGACAACACTATTAGTGGAGGGGGATGAAGAAGGATATAGTTGGGTTTATGGCTCGGTATCTCAACTGTCAGCGGGTTAAGTATGAACATCAGAGACCGGGCGGCTTGCTTCAGAGGTTAGAGATACTAGAGTGGAAGTGGGAGAAGATCACCATGGACTTCGTAGTTGGGCTCCCACTAACTTCGAGGAAGTTCGATGTTATTTGGGTTATTGTGGATCGGCTGAACAAGTCCGCGCACTTCATTCCAGTTGGTACTACTTACTCTTCAGAGCGGTTGGCTGAGATTTACATCTGAGAGATTGTTCGCACGTATGGTGTCCCACTTTCCATTATTTCAGATAGGGGCACTCAGTTTACATCACAGTTTTGGAGGACCGTGCAGCGAGAGTTAGGTACTCAGGTTGAGTTGAGCACAGTCTTTCACCCTCAGATGGATGGACAGTCCGAGCACATTATCCAGATATTGGAGGACATGTTACGTGCTTGTGTCATTGACTTTGGGGGTTCATGGGACCAGATTCTGCCACTCGCGGAGTTTGCATATAACAACAGTTATCAGTCGAGCATTCAGATGGCTCCATACGAGGTTTTATATAGGAGGAGGTGTAGATCTCCATTAGGATGGTTTGAGCAGGGTGAGGCTGGGCTCTTAGGTATAGACCTGGTCCAGGATGCATTAGACAAGGTGAAATCGATTCAGGAGCGGCTTTGCACGACGCAGTCTAGGCACAAGAGCTATGCGGACAGGAAGGTCCGTGATGTGTCGTACATGGTTGGGGAGAAGGTCTTGCTGAAGGTATCACCCATGAAGGGTGTTATGAGGTTTGGGAAGAGGGGCAAGTTGAGCCCCCGGTTCATTGGGCCTTTTGAGGTGCTTCAGAGGATACGGGAGGTGGCTTACAAGCTTGCCTTGCCACCCAGCTTGTCGAGTGTGCATCTAGTGTTTCACTTTCTATGCTCCGGAAGTATATTAGAGATCTGTCCCATGTTTTGGATTTCAGCACGGTTCAGTTGGATGGTGATATGACTTATGATGTGGAGCCGGTGGCCATTTTGGATCCGCATATTCGGAAGTTGAGGTCAAAGGATATAGCTTCAGTAAAGGTGCAGTGGAGAGGTCAGCCTGTGGAGGAGGCCACCTGGGAGACCAAGCGGGAGATGCAGAGCAGATATCCACACCTATTTGAGACTCCGGGTATGTTTCTAGACCCGTTCGAGGATGAACGTTTGTTTAAGAGGGGGAGGATGTAACGACCCCGCCGGTCATTTGGAGAGTTATAGCCCCGTTTCCCCCATTTCTGCTTCTTTTGTGCTCTTCAGTTATATTATGATATGTCAGGTTAGTTGATTTGGGTCCGGAGTGGTTTTGGAGTAAATTAAGACACTTAGTCTCTTTATTAGAAGCTTAAGTTGGAAAAGTCAATAGGATGTTGACTTATGTGTAAACGATCTCGGATTTGAATTTTGATGGTTCCGTTAGCTCCGTTAGGTTATTTTGGACTTAGGAGCATGTTCGAAATGTGATTTGGAGGTCCGTAGTGGAATTAGGCTTGAATTGGCAAAAATTAAAAATTTGGCAATTTTGGTCGGTAGTGGAAAATTTGATATCGGAGTCGGAATGGATTTCCGGAAGTTGGAGTAGGTTCGTGGTGTCATTTTTGACGTGTGTGTAAAATGTGAGGTCATTCGGACGTGGTTTGAAACGTTTCGGTGTCGTTTGCGGAATTTGGAAGTTTAGAAGTTCTTAGGCTTGAATTTGAGGGTAATTTGGTGTTTTGATGTTGTTTTGAGTGATTCGAAGTTTCGACTAAGTTTGCATGGGGTTATATGACTTGTTGGCATGGTTGGTTGAGATCCCGGGGGCCTCGGGTGTGTTTTGGATGCTTAACGGATTGAGTTTTTGGACTTATGAGATTGCTGAAGACTTCTGATATCTGGTAGTTTCGCACCTGCGGTGGGGAGGCCGCATGTGCGTACTCGCACGTGCGGAGGAAGGAATGCAGAAGCGGGAGTTGAGGAGATGGATGGAGGTCACAGGTGCAAGGGTGTTTCCGCATCTGCGAGCCCGCAGATGCGCCTGAAGCTCCACAGATGCGAAAAATGAGTTGGAGGGGAGGATCGCAAAAGCAGACTTTTGTTCGCAGGTGCGCACACGCAGGAGTGACCACTTGCACGAAGATACAAACCCAGCACTTTTAGTCATTCCCGCACCTGTGATGGAATTTCCACAGGTTCAGCATTGCAGATGCGACTGAAGGTCCGCAGGTGCGGAAGAACTGGACAGAATAGTGGGATTTGGAGGGTTTGATCCCCATTTCGTTTTTGGGAGTTTGAGAACTCGGTGTGAGGAGATTGTTTGAGGTTTCTTCAAGAAGATTGTTGGGGTTAGTGATTCTAACTCGTATTGGACTATATGCCATGAATCTATTGCTATTTTCATCATCTAATTAGAGATTTGAGTTGTAAATTTGGGGGAAAATAGTAGAAACTTCATAGGCTTAAATTTCGAGTTTTGGAAGGTGATTTGAGGTTGGATTCGAGTAATTCTTGTATGGTTGGGCCCGTGAGTGGATGGGTGTTCATATTTTATGACTTTTGTCGGATTTCGAGACGTGACCCCGGGAGCCGGTTTGAGCCGATTTCGGATTTTGGGCTATATTTTAGTAGTTTCTTGTGGGGTTGATCCTTTTAGCCTATATTGACTATCTCGTACTGTTTGTGGCTAGATTCCGGGCGTTTGGAGATTGATTCGAGGAGCAAAGGCATTATGAAGTAGGATTTTTGCGCGTTTGAGTTAAGTAACTGTCTTAAATGTGGTTTTAAGGGTATGAAATCCCGAGAATTTGTATGATGTGAATATTTGTATTTGACGCACATGCTAGGTGACGGGCGTGTGAGCGTGCACCGTGAGGGATTGTGACTTGGTCCGTCCCGTGAGACTGTAAAGTCGAATAGCCATTGTTATTACCTGTTTTTCCTTGTCTTGAGAAATTGACTGCCTTTCATGTTAGAAGCCATGCTTAGGCCATATGATATCACTGTTGGGACCACAGCGGTCGAACACTTGTTGAATTGTCTGCTAATTGTTGTCTTGTACTCAGTCACAGTCTTACTTGTGTGTTATATCTCCATTCCCTCTCATTTCTTGTTGATACTTGTTGTATTCTCTGTTTGGGCTAATTATTATGATATTCTGTGAGCCTGAGGGGCTGGAGAGGTTAGTGACTGAGATAGGGCCTGAGTACCAGGATGAGAGCTATATGAGATATATTGGATCGGGTTGCACGCCGCAGCAATATGGATCGGGTTGCACTCCGCAACAAGCCTTCGGGCCATATATCAGATCGGGCTACACGCCGTAGCAATATATGGATCGGACTGCACACCGCAGCAGTATTGGTTCGGGTCGCACGCCGTAGCAATATAGCGCTTGGGCTGTAGGAGCCCCTCCGGAGTTTGTACACCTCCAGTGAGCGCAAGTACCTTTGATTGTGAGTATTGAGGCTGAGAGCCGAGTGTGATTGAGCTGTTGAGATAGATGAGTGACAGTAGCCCTGTGAGGCTGTGCTTGCTCTTAATTTTTGTTGCAATTCGTTGCTAATTGTTGTTGTTTTGAAATTTTTTGGAGGGTTTATATTGTTGTACCTGAGCTCGAAATGTTTTGATTTAAAACACCGGATTGAAAGCATGCCTATTTTCTTGCTGCAATTACTGAAATGAACTGCATTTGTGTAGCTCGTCACTGCTTCTCAGTTCCTTATTTAATTTTGTTACTTACTGAGTTGGAAGTACTCACGTTACTCCCTGCATCTTGTGTGCAGATTCAAGTGTGACTGGACGTGGAGGTCATTGAGTTCTTGCACAGTTGATCTTCCTGAGATTTACGAGGTAGCTGTCGGCGTTCGCAGACCTTGTGCTCCTTCATTATTATCTTTCTTTCTCTGTATTGATATCTAGATGCAGACTATTGTAGACACTATCATTTAGATTGAGAGTCTAGTTGCTCATGACTTAGTGACACCCCGATGTCGGGCTATTTTTCTGCACTTATGTTTTATTTCGATTTTACCCCGTATTTATGAGAAACTCTGGTTATTTTAAATGTCTTAATTCATTTTTGTTAAATTTTGAAAGTGTTTTGGAAAGGTCGGCTTGCGTAGTACCACGATAGGCGCCATTACGACGGGTTAAGTTTGGGGTCGTGATAGTTTTGAAGTTGACAAGAAAGTTTCCATCTTCAACGGTTGAAGTTCAAGAACTAAATGTAATTCAAGAACAAGTTGATGAACCAGTTCCAAACCAAATTGAACAACAACCAAATCCAACACAAGGTGAGCAAGTTGTACAAGCACCTCTTAGAAGGTCTACACGAGAACGTCATATACCAACTAGATTAAATCTAATGGTACAAGATGATGTATCAAATGAGGTTGATCATAATGATGATGACTGTAAGACCTATGAAGAGGCTATACAAAGTTCTGACTATGACAGATGAAAAAAGGCCATGGAATCTGAAATGAAATCCATGAAGGAAAATAAAGTATGGACTTTAGTTGAACCTTCAAAGGATATAAAACCTATAGGTTGTAAATGGGTTTTTAAGAAAATAATTGGAGTAGACGGAAAGGTGGATACCTACAAAGCACGTCTTGTTGCCAAGGGATATCGTCATAAAGAAGGAGTCGACTATGATGAGACTTTCTCTCCCGTGGAAATGCTCAAATCAATTCGTATTTTGCTTGCTATAGCAGCATACTACGATTATGAAATATGGAAAATGGATGTGAAAATAACTTTTCTTAATGGTGAGCTAGAAGAGGATGTATACATGACACAACCTGAAGGTTTTACATCTCCGCCTGATCATAATAAAATTTGCAAGCTACATAGATCTATTTATGGACTAAAGCAAGCTTCTCGAAGTTGGAATATTCACTTTAACAAGACAATTGAAAAGTTCAATTTTGTTAGGTGCGAAGAAGAGCCTTATGTGTACAAAAAGGTTAGTGGGAGCACAATCATATTCTTAGTACAGTATGTTGATGATATATTGCTCATAGGAAATAATATACCGGCATTGCAAAGTACCAAGATTTGGCTATCTGAACAGTTCTCCATGAAAAACTTGGGAGAAGCAGCTTATATATTGGGAATAAAGATCTATAGAGATAGATCGAGGAAGCTGCTTGGACTTTCCCAATCTTTGTACATTGATACCATCCTAAAGAGGTATAATATGGATAATTCCTAAAGAGGCTATCTACTGATAGGCATTAGAATTACTCTCAGTAGGGAGTATTGTCCTAAAATACCTGAAGAGAGAGAATGCATAAGTAGGATCCTATACGCTAGTGCAGTAGGAGCTATCATGTATATCATGACATGTACATATCCTGATGTGGCTTATGCACTAGGAGTAACTAGCCGATATCAGGAAATCCTGGTGAGGAACATTGGAAGGTGGTGGAGACCATTCTTAAGTACTTAAGAAGGACTAAAGACCAATTCCTCATTTATGGAGATTCTGAGTTGAAAGTGGAAGGTTATACTGATGCAAGTTCCTCTTCAGATAGAGATGATAACAAATCTATTTCTAATTATGTATTCACCTTAAATGGTGAAGTTGGAAAATTTTCAAACAAACCACAGTAGCTGATTCAGTGACTGAATCATAATATATAGCAGCTAGTGAGGCTGCCAAGGAAGATGTATGGATGAAAAAGCTCTTAACTGAATTTGGTATGGTTCCTTCAATAGAAGGTGCAGTTCCAATGTTGTGTGAAAATACTGGAGCCATTTCTTAAGCAAAAGAACCAATATCACACCAAAAATCCAAACACGTTCTGCGAAGGTATCACTTTATAAGAGAGATCATTGAACGTGGAGACGTCGAGATTCAAAAGGTTGATGGAAAGGCAAATGTTGCAGACCCTTTCACTAAAGCTCTTGGAGCAAAGAATTTTGACAAGCACAAGTGGAAATTGGCAATGAAGAACAAGAGCGATTGGCTCTAGTGCAAGTGGAATATTGTTAGGGATATATTAGATATTCCCTAGATCCAATCATATTTGATGATTTGAACACATATTTTGTGAATGTTATTTGATATAAAAATATATGGCATTTGATATTCGTTTATCATAGTTATTATTAATTGCTTGATTAACTTAATAAGGTCCTTGATCAAATTTTGAAACTTGTCATCATGATGGAGATCATGATAATGAGAGTAAAATTTCTTACAATTTAATCTAAATTTTGATCTTGGTCGTAGGATTATTAATTTGGACATTAGTAATCCGGTTAGATCAGTATTTATGTGATCGTCATTATGGGATAAAGATTAGTTGATCTCATTAACTAAATCACATAAATAGATGATGCATATAGAGATATGATCATTAAACCGATTCACTGGATAATTCCTAATGGTTAGAATTACCACAAACTATCAATAGGAAATTCTTTTGAAGAATGTGATGTAAGAGTTTCCTTTGACATGATATCATCATAGTAATTGACAAGTTATTTATTATGCTTTGAAACTAGACACCTATGGGCCTATGGTGATAGTTGAAAGGATATTGGGTACGATTAAATACTTGTAGAATTAGTGATTGATCAAGATGGAATCTGTCAACTTTTGGTAATGAGTTTAAGCTCCATGTTGTCATAAATTATAACTGACCAAATTAAGACCTTGGCCATGATTGAATGAAAGAAGAAAAGAGTTTCTTATGTCAGTCAATGTTCGATTATATTTGACATGAACACATAGGTGGTCGCCTATTAGGATTTGACAGTTGAACCACATCCTAGGGTGACCTAGTGTAATAAGGACAGAAGGAATTAATACATTATTCTTCTACGNGGGAGGTGGCTTACAAGCTTGCCTTGCCACCCAGCTTGTCGAGTGTGCATCTAGTGTTTCACTTTCTATGCTCCGGAAGTATATTAGAGATCTGTCCCATGTTTTGGATTTCAGCACGGTTCAGTTGGATGGTGATATGACTTATGATGTGGAGCCGGTGTCCAGTTTTGATCGGCAGGTTCGAAGGTTGAGGTCAAAAGATATAGCTTCAGTGAAGGTGCATTGGAGAGGTTAGCCTGTGGAGGAGGCCACTTGGGAGACCGAGCGGGAGATGCATAGCAGATATCCACGCTTATTCGAGACTCCAAGTATGTTGCTAGANACCTATTTGAGACTCCGGGTATGTTTCTAGACCCGTTCGAGGATGAACGTTTGTTTAAGAGGGGGAGGATGTAACGACCCCGCCGGTCATTTGGAGAGTTATAGCCCCGTTTCCCCCATTTCTGCTTCTTTTGTGCTCTTCAGTTATATTATGATATGTCAGGTTAGTTGATTTGGGTCCGGAGTGGTTTTGGAGTAAATTAAGACACTTAGTCTCTTTATTAGAAGCTTAAGTTGGAAAAGTCAATAGGATGTTGACTTATGTGTAAACGATCTCGGATTTGAATTTTGATGGTTCCGTTAGCTCCGTTAGGTTATTTTGGACTTAGGAGCATGTTCGAAATGTGATTTGGAGGTCCGTAGTGGAATTAGGCTTGAATTGGCAAAAATTAAAAATTTGGCAATTTTGGTCGGTAGTGGAAAATTTGATATCGGAGTCGGAATGGATTTCCGGAAGTTGGAGTAGGTTCGTGGTGTCATTTTTGACGTGTGTGTAAAATGTGAGGTCATTCGGACGTGGTTTGAAACGTTTCGGTGTCGTTTGCGGAATTTGGAAGTTTAGAAGTTCTTAGGCTTGAATTTGAGGGTAATTTGGTGTTTTGATGTTGTTTTGAGTGATTCGAAGTTTCGACTAAGTTTGCATGGGGTTATATGACTTGTTGGCATGGTTGGTTGAGATCCCGGGGGCCTCGGGTGTGTTTTGGATGCTTAACGGATTGAGTTTTTGGACTTATGAGATTGCTGAAGACTTCTGATATCTGGTAGTTTCGCACCTGCGGTGGGGAGGCCGCATGTGCGTACTCGCACGTGCGGAGGAAGGAATGCAGAAGCGGGAGTTGAGGAGATGGATGGAGGTCACAGGTGCAAGGGTGTTTCCGCATCTGCGAGCCCGCAGATGCGCCTGAAGCTCCACAGATGCGAAAAATGAGTTGGAGGGGAGGATCGCAAAAGCAGACTTTTGTTCGCAGGTGCGCACACGCAGGAGTGACCACTTGCACGAAGATACAAACCCAGCACTTTTAGTCATTCCCGCACCTGTGATGGAATTTCCACAGGTTCAGCATTGCAGATGCGACTGAAGGTCCGCAGGTGCGGAAGAACTGGACAGAATAGTGGGATTTGGAGGGTTTGATCCCCATTTCGTTTTTGGGAGTTTGAGAACTCGGTGTGAGGAGATTGTTTGAGGTTTCTTCAAGAAGATTGTTGGGGTTAGTGATTCTAACTCGTATTGGACTATATGCCATGAATCTATTGCTATTTTCATCATCTAATTAGAGATTTGAGTTGTAAATTTGGGGGAAAATAGTAGAAACTTCATAGGCTTAAATTTCGAGTTTTGGAAGGTGATTTGAGGTTGGATTCGAGTAATTCTTGTATGGTTGGGCCCGTGAGTGGATGGGTGTTCATATTTTATGACTTTTGTCGGATTTCGAGACGTGACCCCGGGAGCCGGTTTGAGCCGATTTCGGATTTTGGGCTATATTTTAGTAGTTTCTTGTGGGGTTGATCCTTTTAGCCTATATTGACTATCTCGTACTGTTTGTGGCTAGATTCCGGGCGTTTGGAGATTGATTCGAGGAGCAAAGGCATTATGAAGTAGGATTTTTGCGCGTTTGAGTTAAGTAACTGTCTTAAATGTGGTTTTAAGGGTATGAAATCCCGAGAATTTGTATGATGTGAATATTTGTATTTGACGCACATGCTAGGTGACGGGCGTGTGAGCGTGCACCGTGAGGGATTGTGACTTGGTCCGTCCCGTGAGACTGTAAAGTCGAATAGCCATTGTTATTACCTGTTTTTCCTTGTCTTGAGAAATTGACTGCCTTTCATGTTAGAAGCCATGCTTAGGCCATATGATATCACTGTTGGGACCACAGCGGTCGAACACTTGTTGAATTGTCTGCTAATTGTTGTCTTGTACTCAGTCACAGTCTTACTTGTGTGTTATATCTCCATTCCCTCTCATTTCTTGTTGATACTTGTTGTATTCTCTGTTTGGGCTAATTATTATGATATTCTGTGAGCCTGAGGGGCTGGAGAGGTTAGTGACTGAGATAGGGCCTGAGTACCAGGATGAGAGCTATATGAGATATATTGGATCGGGTTGCACGCCGCAGCAATATGGATCGGGTTGCACTCCGCAACAAGCCTTCGGGCCATATATCAGATCGGGCTACACGCCGTAGCAATATATGGATCGGACTGCACACCGCAGCAGTATTGGTTCGGGTCGCACGCCGTAGCAATATAGCGCTTGGGCTGTAGGAGCCCCTCCGGAGTTTGTACACCTCCAGTGAGCGCAAGTACCTTTGATTGTGAGTATTGAGGCTGAGAGCCGAGTGTGATTGAGCTGTTGAGATAGATGAGTGACAGTAGCCCTGTGAGGCTGTGCTTGCTCTTAATTTTTGTTGCAATTCGTTGCTAATTGTTGTTGTTTTGAAATTTTTTGGAGGGTTTATATTGTTGTACCTGAGCTCGAAATGTTTTGATTTAAAACACCGGATTGAAAGCATGCCTATTTTCTTGCTGCAATTACTGAAATGAACTGCATTTGTGTAGCTCGTCACTGCTTCTCAGTTCCTTATTTAATTTTGTTACTTACTGAGTTGGAAGTACTCACGTTACTCCCTGCATCTTGTGTGCAGATTCAAGTGTGACTGGACGTGGAGGTCATTGAGTTCTTGCACAGTTGATCTTCCTGAGATTTACGAGGTAGCTGTCGGCGTTCGCAGACCTTGTGCTCCTTCATTATTATCTTTCTTTCTCTGTATTGATATCTAGATGCAGACTATTGTAGACACTATCATTTAGATTGAGAGTCTAGTTGCTCATGACTTAGTGACACCCCGATGTCGGGCTATTTTTCTGCACTTATGTTTTATTTCGATTTTACCCCGTATTTATGAGAAACTCTGGTTATTTTAAATGTCTTAATTCATTTTTGTTAAATTTTGAAAGTGTTTTGGAAAGGTCGGCTTGCGTAGTACCACGATAGGCGCCATTACGACGGGTTAAGTTTGGGGTCGTGATAGTTTTGAAGTTGACAAGAAAGTTTCCATCTTCAACGGTTGAAGTTCAAGAACTAAATGTAATTCAAGAACAAGTTGATGAACCAGTTCCAAACCAAATTGAACAACAACCAAATCCAACACAAGGTGAGCAAGTTGTACAAGCACCTCTTAGAAGGTCTACACGAGAACGTCATATACCAACTAGATTAAATCTAATGGTACAAGATGATGTATCAAATGAGGTTGATCATAATGATGATGACTGTAAGACCTATGAAGAGGCTATACAAAGTTCTGACTATGACAGATGAAAAAAGGCCATGGAATCTGAAATGAAATCCATGAAGGAAAATAAAGTATGGACTTTAGTTGAACCTTCAAAGGATATAAAACCTATAGGTTGTAAATGGGTTTTTAAGAAAATAATTGGAGTAGACGGAAAGGTGGATACCTACAAAGCACGTCTTGTTGCCAAGGGATATCGTCATAAAGAAGGAGTCGACTATGATGAGACTTTCTCTCCCGTGGAAATGCTCAAATCAATTCGTATTTTGCTTGCTATAGCAGCATACTACGATTATGAAATATGGAAAATGGATGTGAAAATAACTTTTCTTAATGGTGAGCTAGAAGAGGATGTATACATGACACAACCTGAAGGTTTTACATCTCCGCCTGATCATAATAAAATTTGCAAGCTACATAGATCTATTTATGGACTAAAGCAAGCTTCTCGAAGTTGGAATATTCACTTTAACAAGACAATTGAAAAGTTCAATTTTGTTAGGTGCGAAGAAGAGCCTTATGTGTACAAAAAGGTTAGTGGGAGCACAATCATATTCTTAGTACAGTATGTTGATGATATATTGCTCATAGGAAATAATATACCGGCATTGCAAAGTACCAAGATTTGGCTATCTGAACAGTTCTCCATGAAAAACTTGGGAGAAGCAGCTTATATATTGGGAATAAAGATCTATAGAGATAGATCGAGGAAGCTGCTTGGACTTTCCCAATCTTTGTACATTGATACCATCCTAAAGAGGTATAATATGGATAATTCCTAAAGAGGCTATCTACTGATAGGCATTAGAATTACTCTCAGTAGGGAGTATTGTCCTAAAATACCTGAAGAGAGAGAATGCATAAGTAGGATCCTATACGCTAGTGCAGTAGGAGCTATCATGTATATCATGACATGTACATATCCTGATGTGGCTTATGCACTAGGAGTAACTAGCCGATATCAGGAAATCCTGGTGAGGAACATTGGAAGGTGGTGGAGACCATTCTTAAGTACTTAAGAAGGACTAAAGACCAATTCCTCATTTATGGAGATTCTGAGTTGAAAGTGGAAGGTTATACTGATGCAAGTTCCTCTTCAGATAGAGATGATAACAAATCTATTTCTAATTATGTATTCACCTTAAATGGTGAAGTTGGAAAATTTTCAAACAAACCACAGTAGCTGATTCAGTGACTGAATCATAATATATAGCAGCTAGTGAGGCTGCCAAGGAAGATGTATGGATGAAAAAGCTCTTAACTGAATTTGGTATGGTTCCTTCAATAGAAGGTGCAGTTCCAATGTTGTGTGAAAATACTGGAGCCATTTCTTAAGCAAAAGAACCAATATCACACCAAAAATCCAAACACGTTCTGCGAAGGTATCACTTTATAAGAGAGATCATTGAACGTGGAGACGTCGAGATTCAAAAGGTTGATGGAAAGGCAAATGTTGCAGACCCTTTCACTAAAGCTCTTGGAGCAAAGAATTTTGACAAGCACAAGTGGAAATTGGCAATGAAGAACAAGAGCGATTGGCTCTAGTGCAAGTGGAATATTGTTAGGGATATATTAGATATTCCCTAGATCCAATCATATTTGATGATTTGAACACATATTTTGTGAATGTTATTTGATATAAAAATATATGGCATTTGATATTCGTTTATCATAGTTATTATTAATTGCTTGATTAACTTAATAAGGTCCTTGATCAAATTTTGAAACTTGTCATCATGATGGAGATCATGATAATGAGAGTAAAATTTCTTACAATTTAATCTAAATTTTGATCTTGGTCGTAGGATTATTAATTTGGACATTAGTAATCCGGTTAGATCAGTATTTATGTGATCGTCATTATGGGATAAAGATTAGTTGATCTCATTAACTAAATCACATAAATAGATGATGCATATAGAGATATGATCATTAAACCGATTCACTGGATAATTCCTAATGGTTAGAATTACCACAAACTATCAATAGGAAATTCTTTTGAAGAATGTGATGTAAGAGTTTCCTTTGACATGATATCATCATAGTAATTGACAAGTTATTTATTATGCTTTGAAACTAGACACCTATGGGCCTATGGTGATAGTTGAAAGGATATTGGGTACGATTAAATACTTGTAGAATTAGTGATTGATCAAGATGGAATCTGTCAACTTTTGGTAATGAGTTTAAGCTCCATGTTGTCATAAATTATAACTGACCAAATTAAGACCTTGGCCATGATTGAATGAAAGAAGAAAAGAGTTTCTTATGTCAGTCAATGTTCGATTATATTTGACATGAACACATAGGTGGTCGCCTATTAGGATTTGACAGTTGAACCACATCCTAGGGTGACCTAGTGTAATAAGGACAGAAGGAATTAATACATTATTCTTCTACGGGTTCTTGAGAGTAAATTGTATACTTTATGCTATCCGGTCGTTAAGGAGTGTTGCTAGACACCACGCTTCATTAGTATATTGATGTATTCAATTTACTACCGGCTTAGTATTGAACCTATGGGGTCACACACTAACGAGTGTTCTGATCTTTGCTAACGGATTAATTACTTTATTATTTGATAATTAAATTAAAGAATTTAATTAGTCAAATAAATTTTGTTATTAGTCCAAATGAAATATTATTATATTCTTTGCTAGCACAGATGATATAACTAATATTGTGGACAAGTTGAAGTTTTCTATTTGAAATAGAAATTTAAATTATATCTCTTAGTTAAAATATTGATGTGATATATTGTCACGACCTAAAATCCAAACCTATCGTGATGGCGCCTATCGTGGTACTAGGCAAGCCGACATTACGGAATAATCCCAACACTTTTAACAGAAAAATGAATTAAAGCATTTTAAATAACAAAGATTCTCATAAACAGGGATAAAAGCCCAAAACTCAATGCTAAATTCCCAACTATCAGGGTGTCACAGAGTACATGAGCATCTATACATCACAAGTCTGGAAAACACAGTCTATAATAGTCTGAGACTAAATACAATAAGCAAGAAGATAGGGAAGGAGAGACAAGGTCTGCGAAACACCGACAGCTACCTCGAAATCTCTGGAAGATCAACTAAGCGAAGAAATCAACACCCACTGTGTCCAGGAACACTTGGATCTGCACACGAAATGCAGGGTGTAGTATGAGTACAACCAACTTAGTAAGTAACAATACTAAATAAAGAACTGAAAGTGGTGACGAGCTTCAAAGCTAAGTCCAATTACAGTAATTTCCAACGTAAGAATGTAGGCATACTTTCAAGTTCAACATTTAAGACCCAAACAGTAATTTCATATAAAATTCAACTGAAATAGAATATAATACCTCTCAGAAATTTTCAAAACAGTGATATATGATAGCTGAAGTGCAACAATAATGAAATCAATGCATCCTCTCAGAGCAACAGTCACCCAGTCCTCTCATTCACTCCAACCTCACAATCACTCTTTCCTCACAGTCGCTCATTCTTCTCAGAACTCGGCACTCGACACTCGCACTCAGTAGGTATCTGCACTCACTAGTGGTATGTACAGACTCTGGAGGGGCTCTTTCAGCCCAAGCGCTATAACAAGACAATCATGGCATAAATCAATGAAACATGTTGCGGCGTGCAGCCCGATTCTATAAATATCTTCACAATCAGGCCCTCGGCCTCACTCAGTCATCAACCTCTCCAGTCTCTCGGGCTCTCAGAAATCATGATAAGCAGACCAAACAACAATGATATGATGCATCAATAATAAACAATAGAGATTGAGATGTAATATGCAAGTAAAACCGTGACTGAGTACAAAACAACAATTTAGCAAATAATTGAACATGCACACGATCTTTGTGGGTCCCTACAGTCTCAACACATGGTTTAAACATGATTTATAGTTCGATTTCTCTAATATGTGAAAGAATGTACGGATAACATCAGATTATTCAACTACACAATCCCATGGAATTTATCAAGTCACAATTCCTACGGTGCACGCCCACACGCCTGTCACCTAGCATGTGTGTCACCTCAACACCAATCACATATCACAAAATCTGGGGTTTCATATCCTCAGGACCAAATTTAGAACTGTTACTTATCTCAAACCGGGTAATTATTTATTCTGCTATACCTTTGCATCACGAATCGGTCTATGAATGCCTGGAATCTAGTCACAATTAATTAGATTCAGTCAATACAATTTATAGGAATTAATTCCATATGAAAATACTAATTTTCCAACAAAATCTGAAATTTAACTCAAATATCACTCGTGGGGCCCATATCTCCGAACCCAACAAAAGTTACAAAATATGAATGTCCATTCAATCACGAGTCCAACCATACTAATTTTACTAAATTCCGACATCAACTCAGCCCTCAAATCTTCAATCTAAACATAAGGGTTTTCACATTTTTGCCCAAATTAAAACACCAATTAAATGCTAAAAATAGCAATAGATTCGGGTAATTTGATCGAAATTGAGTTAAGAACACTTACCCCGTTGTTTCCCTTGAAAATATCCCGAACATCGCCTCTTCCCGAGCTCTAAATCGTTAAAAATGGAAACCCATTTTCAGAACATAAATATTATGTCCAGGCATTCCTTCTCCGCGAATGCGGCAAGTCCCTCGTGTTCGCGAAGCAATACCAGCTCCAGCCCAAAAACTGCCCTTCGTGAACGCGAGTCACAACTCATGAACACGATGCTTTACCAGGTTAACCTTCACGAACGCGGTTTCCCCTTCGCGAACGCGAAGGCAAAAATTCTCACCAGCCCAGTTTCCCTTTCGCAAACGCGATTCCCCAATCGCAAACGCGTAGCCTCACCTTCCTACCTTACGCGAATGCGAGGTCCCAGTCACAAACGCGTAGCACAAAATCAGCAACCAACAGATCCTTCTTTGTGATTGCGTGAGCACCTTCACGTTCGCGAAGCACACAACTAATCACCAGACATCAGCAGTAGCAACTTAGCCAAACTTGGTCCGAAACCACCCCGAAACACACCCGAGGCCCCCGAGACCTCAATCAAACATACCAACAAGTCATAAAACAACATACGAACTTAGTAAAAATCTTAAATCACATCAAACAATGCTAAAACCATGAATCATACCCCAATTCAAGCTTAATGAAGCTAACAGTTTCTAACTTTTTCATTCGATGCCGAAACCTATCAAATCAAGTCCAATTGACCTGAAATTTTGCACATAAGTCATAAATGACATAACGGACCTATTCCAATTTTCAGATTCGAATTCCGACCACGATATCAAAAACTCAATTCCCCGGTCAAACTTCCAAACTTAAATTTCTATTTTAGCCATTTCAAGCCTAATTCAACTACGGACTTCCAAATAATTTTCCGAACACACTCCTAAGTCCAAAATCACTAAACTGAGCTATTGGAATCATCAAAACTCTATTCCGGGGTCGTTTACATATAAGTCAACATCCGGTTAACCTTTTCAACTTATGTTTTTATCCTTGAGACTAAGTGTCTCAATTTATTCTGAAACCTCACCGGACCCGAAACAATTACACCGGAAAGTCACATAACAACTGTAAAGCTCAAATTGAGTAGTAAATGGGGGAACGGGGATATAATACTCAAAACGACTGGCCATGTCATTACATTCTCTCCCTTTTAAACAAATGTTCGTCCTCGAACGAGTTTAGAATCATACCTGGAGCCTCAAATAGGATTGGATATTTGCTCTGCATCTTCCGCTCAATCTCCCAGGTAGCTTCTCCGACTGACTGGCCTTCCACTGCACTTTCACTGAAGCTATGTTCTTTGATCTCAATTTTCGGACCTGTCGGTCTAAAATGGCCATCGACTCCACATCATAAGTCAAATTACCATCCAACTGCACTGTGCTGAAATCCAAAACATGAGACGGATCTCCGACATACTTCCAGAGCATAGGTACATGAAACACTGGATGAACACCCGATAGTTTAGGTGGCAATGCAAGTTTATAATCCATCTCTCCAATTTTCTTAAGTATTTCAAAATATACCTAATAACACCCTTCATATACTTAGGACTCAACTTTTCCTTCTTCCCAAACCTAATAACACCCTTCATAGGCGAAACTCGGAGTAGTACCTTCTCTCCTACCATGTAAGCAACATCGCAAACCTTCCGGTCGGCATAACTCTTCTGTCTAGACTGCGCCGTGTGAAGTCGATCCTGAATCAATTTAACCTTCTCCAAAGCATCCTGAACCAAATCAGTACCCAATAGCCTAGCCTCACTCGGCTCAAACCAACCCACCGAAGACCGTTATCGCATCCCATATAAAGCCTCATACGGAGCCATATGAATGCTCGATTGGTAGCTGTTATTGTAAGCAAACTCAGCCAGTGGCAGAAATTGATCCCAAGATCCCTCAAAATCTATAACACAAGCAAGTAGCATATCTTCCGATATCTGAATAGTGCACTCGGGACTATCCGTCCGTTTGAGGGTGAAATGTTGTACTCAACTAAACCTCCTTGCTCAATTCTCACTGCATTGCTCTCCAAAACTATGATGTAAACTGCATGCCTTGATCGAATGATGGACATTGGTACACCGTGAAGGCGAACAATCTCGCGGATATAAATCTTAGCCAACCGCTCTGAAGAATAAGTAGTACCAACTGGAATAAAATGCACGGACTTGCTCAACTGATCCACAATCACCCAAATAGCATCAAACTTCCTCAAAGTCCGTGGGAGTCCAACTACGAAGTCCATGGTAATAAACTTGTCACGACCCAAACCGATGGGCCGCGACGGGCACCCGGTACCTTACTCAACTGATTACTAACGTAATGTATCATTCTTATTACATAATCATAGGTAAGTGGGCCACAAGGGGCGTCATGAGATAATCAGAGTAAACATGAGGCAATACCCGACATAGAATGACCCAACCTCATATAGAAACTCATATTTGCGACATACGGGCCTATAAGGCCAATGTGATCCATTATATACTTAACATATAGGCCGAGAAGGCCATACAAGTATCCGTATACATGACATCTATCTGCAAGCCTCTAAGAGTACATACTTATCATAAAGGTCGGGACAGGGCCTCGCCATACCAAATAATACACGTCTATATCATACTGACCAGACAAGGAACTCCAGAGCAAATAGAGCACAACAACATCTTCCGCTAAGCTGATAGCCTACTTGGAGGACTCTGACCTGTCTATCGGGACCTGCAGGCATGAAACGCAGCATCCCCAGGCAAAAGGGATGTCAGTACAAACAATTTACCGAGTATGTAAGGAATGAAAATTAGAAAATAATAGACAATAGACATGAGAGAGACATGGAGTAAAAGACTCGATATGTATATCTGAATATCTCTGTAAATCATTTAATATTATAATGTCATGCATATGCATATAAATGTCATGCCATGCATGGGTATATGCGTTCATAACATCATCAAGCCTCAGAAGGCATCCCATCATATCATCTCGGCCACTATGGGCAAATCACCAATGTATACCAGCTGATCAGGTGGTGGTGCGTATATAACGCCGTAACCTTTTCCCATATCCCATATACATATAATATACATGTATACGTGTATATAACGCCATTTGGTCATGGGTCAATGTACATGTATAAATGCATGAAATGCAAAAGAAATACGTTAATAAGATTTCTCGGAATGTCATAAAAATCAATGTGCCTTTCGGATAAACTTTATCAAATACATATTTTTCTGAGATCCATGAATAGATGATAGAATAATATGACACATGGGGAATCAAGAACATAAACATCTCTAGTATTTCTATGAATAGAGTCATTTATAGAAATTGTGCATTTGCTCGTTTCATTTGTGTCGTATAGATCATGGCAAAATAAAGAAGGGATAGCCTTAACATACCTAGAGTAGGGAAACATCCGTATGGTATTCTTGAGAAGGATTGCACCGTACTCCCCTAGAGTTGCAAAATCCCGTTGTTATTACGCAATGCAATTTCGTATGAATTTCTTTGCAAATCTAAGTCTGTCGTCACTATAGTAGCATGAGGTCTGATAAGAACTTCAAAAATTTCCTTACCTATATTCCTTGTTTTTCCTTTCTGTATATTCCTTGCCAAAAAAATGAATTTGATCATAATCTTGTTGTGACTTTTGCTGAAGCTTTCATCCATATCTTTGTAATTTCAAAGATTGGAATTATGCCTTTTTACTTTGTGAACAAAGAAAGGCCTTCTTAATTAGATCTTTACACCCAAAATGAGATATGGATGTAGTAGTGCCACCACCTCCTTAGGCATAAGATTGTTGGCAATTTGTTGCCACACTTACATACCCTCACGTGTATAGTTGCCCCCTTATAATTATCCAACAAGTTTTACTTAAATATTTATCCACAAATCTAATAATTAATCAATTACCCACATAATTAAGAATTATCTCAATTTACTTAAAATACTATTCACTTTTAATACACTTTATACACCTTACTATCATGACCATATGGTACCTTGTACGGTACTAGTCCATAAATACTGAGTATTTTAGCTCGGGCCGTATTTTATCCCAAATTGTCAAACTTCGACGAAATTCATTTTCTTCGATTTGCTTGCCCTCTCACCTTCACGATTTTACTCATCACTTGTTTGAAATAGCAATAATGCTTATAATCTCAAAATAATCCCATTTCCGAACTTATGTTGATTAACTTACAACGAAACTTTAAGACACGAAAATGCGGGATGTAATATTTCATTTCCGAGCTTCCATCAATTTACTTATGGCGTACTTTCACATACGAACATATGGGGTGTAACAAAGCTCCCATTTCCATTCTGGAAATTCAAGTCTCTGAAGTAGTCTGCCTGGTCTCTGATGCTCGTACTTCACCTGCTGACAATTTAAACACCGAGCTACAAACCCCACTATATCTTTCTTCATTCTTCTCCACCAATAGTGCTGCCTCATGTCTTGGTACATCTTAGTGTCACCCGGATGAATGGAATACCGTGAACTGTGGGCTTCTTCAAGAATCAATTCACGCAGTCCATCTATATTAGGTACACAAATCCGAACCTGCATCCTCAATACCCCATCATCTCCAATAGTAACATATCTAGCATCACCGTGCTGAATAGTGTCCTTAAGGACAAGCAAATGGGGATCATCATACTGGCGCTCTCTGATGCGATCATATAAAGAAGACCGAGAAACCACACAATCTAGGACTCGACTAGGCTCCGAAATATCTAATCTGTCGAACTGGTTGGCCAAGGCCTGAACATCATCTGCAGGGGCCTCTCACCAACAGGAATGAATGCAAGGCTACCCATACTCACCGTCTTTCTACTCAAGACATCGGCCACCACATTGGCCTTCCCGGGATGATAACACAATTGTGATATCATAGTCCTTTAGCAGCTCCAAACATCTCCACAGCCTCAAATTTAGATCCTTCTATTTGAACAAGTGTTAGAAACTCCGATGATCTGTAAACACCTCACAAGTCTCACCGTAGAGATAATGCCTCCAAATCTTCAATGCATGAACGATGGCTGCCAATTCTAAATCATGAACAGGGTAGTTCGTTTTATGTGGCTTCAACTGGAGCGAAGCATAAGCAATAACTCTACCCTCCTACATTAAGACACACCCAATACCAATCCGAGAAGCATCACAATACACTGTATAAGAGCCCGAAGCTGAAGGCAAAACTAGAACTGAGTTGTGGTCAAGGCAAACTTGAGCTTTTGAAAGCTCTCTTCACACTGATCCGACCACTTGAATAGAGTACCTTTCTGGGTCAATTTAGTCAAGGGCGATACAATAGACGAGAAGCCCTCCACAAAGCGACGATAATAACCAGCCAAGCAGAGAAAACTCTGAATCTCAGTAGCTGAATATGGCCTGAGCCAACTCTGAACTGCCTCTATTATCTTCGGATCCACCTTAATTCCTTAACTAGACACTATGTGTCCCAAGAATGCCACTGAACTTAGCCAAAACGCACACTTAGAGAATTTGGCATAAAGTCTCTCCTCTCTCAGCCTTTGTAATACAGTACCAAAGTGTTGTGCATGCTCCTCCTGGCTACGTGAGTACACCAGGATATCATCAATGAATACTACTACAAATGAATCAAGATACAACTGGAATACGTTATTCATAGTGTGCATAAATACTGATGGGGTGATGGTCAGCCCAAAAGACATCACGAGAAATTCATAGTGACCATAACGGGTCTTGAATGTCGTCTTTAGAATATCCGAATCCCGAATTTTCAACTGGTAATACCCAGGTCTCAAATCAATTTTGGAGAATACCCTCGCTCTCTGAAGCTGGTCAAATAAATCATAAATACGCGACAAAGGATACGTGTTCTTGATTGTAACTTTGTTCAACTGCCTGAAGTCGATGCACATCTGCATAGTACCATTTTTCTTTTTCACTAACAGAACCGGTGCACCCCAAGGCGACACACTAGGCCTAATAAACCCCTTATCAAGAAGTTCCTGAAGTTGCTCTTTCAATTCTTTCAACTCAGCTGGTGCCATACGATACGGAGGAAAAGAAATGGGTTGGGTGCCTGGCACCAAGTCAATATCGAAATCAATATCCCCTTCTGGTGGCATACCCGACAGGTCTGCAGGAAATACATCCAAAACGTTTTGCACTACCGGTACATAATCAATAGTAGGAGCATCTGCATCAACATCTCTCACAAAAGCCAAATAGGACAAACACCCCTTCCCAACGATACGTTAGGCCTTCAAATAAGAAATTACCCTGCTGGGAACATTATCTAGAGAACCTCTCCATTCGACCTTTGGAAACCCCGGCATCGCCAACATCACGATTTTTGCGTAATAGTCTAGGATAGCATAACATGGAGACAACTAATCCATACCCAAGATTACATCGAAATCAACCATGCTAAGCAATAAGAGATCAACTCTAGTCTCTAGTCTCTAGTCCCCCAAAAATTACCACACACGACCGATACACATGGTCCACAATGATAGTATCACCCATCGGCGTAGATACACGAACATGTGAAACTAAGGACTCATGGGGCATATCCGGATAATAAGTAAAGTACGATGATACATACGAATAAGTGGAACCAGGGTCAAATAATATAGAAGCTTCCCTGTGGTACACTAAGACAATACATGTGATCACTTCATCTGAAGCAACGACATCTGGCCTGGTAGAAAAAGCATAGAATTGGGCCTGACTGCCACCTGATCGACCTCCCCCTCTTGGGCGACCCCTAGCTGACTGAGCCCCACCCCGAGCGGCTGGGCGAGTGGCGAAGTAACTGGTGCTGAATTCGTAGTCTAACTCCTCTGCTGCACTGGACCTCCCGGGCTACGAGGACACTGCCTCCACATATGCCCAAACTCCCCGCACTCAAAGAAACTCCCCGGTGTTGGTGATGGTGGGGACTGAATCGGGCCCCAAGAACCAAAATAATCGATAGAAGCACTCGGTGCAGATGAACCCTAAACTGAAGGAGCACGGGACAAACTCTGAGCTGGAAGGGCACTGAGAGATGACTGGCCCTGATGAGAATTGTATGCACCATGGCTGGATGATGCACCACGGTGAACTGGATGACCCGTCTGAGCATGACTGTAAGGACGACCCCTATCATGGTAGAAGTGACCCATTGAAGGAACACCGCCGAAACCACCCGATCCTTGAGGCCTCTTGGCCTCCTTCTCTCCTCGCTCCTGGCTATGAACCATCTCTATCTGCCGAGCAATGTCAACCACCTCATCAAAAGTAGCACCAGATATCCTCTCCAACTCAGAAAACCTCATCTCATATTGTGTCACAAACATGCCCTCCTGACGTGAATACTCAAACTGTCTGCGCAACTCCGAGACTGTAGCGCGAACTTCTTCGAGAAGTGAACGGAGAACTCCTTCCATGTAAGTAGTGCTGTACCGATCGGCCTACGCCTCTCATAAGCCTCTCACCATCTGAAGGCAGCCCCAGTGAACTGAAAAGTAGTGAATGAGACCCCACTGGTCTCCAGAATACCTGTCGTGCGAAGCATCCACTAACACTTATCCAGGAAACCTTGAGCATCCTCTGACTCAGCACCACTAAATGATGGAGGTTGAAGCCTCCCAAATTTCTCAAGTCTCTTTTGCTCATCATCAGCCATAACAGGGACCACCTGGGCCTTAGCAACTACAACCGGCTAGGTTGGTAGTGCCCCCGGTATCTGAAATCCCTGCACTACCTACTCTAGAGTACGGGCCACAGGGATATGAGTACCTCCCCCGGCCTGAGAAGTGGCTGGTGCGGCTGAGATGAAACCACCTGAGCAAGGCTAGTGAAAATAGTCAATATCTGTGCTAGAGCATCCCGAATGCCTGGAATCACAATAGGCACAGTTGGTGCCTGAGATGGTCCCGCCGGCTCAACTATATCTGGAATCGGCTCTTGAGCTGGAGCAACTGGTGGTGCTACAGGTGCTAATCTAACTGTTGTATGAGCTACACCTCGACCTCTACCGCGACCCTAACTGGTGGCACTAGTTGCTGACCGTTCGATCCGGTAGTATGTGTCCTCACCATCTGTGAGAGAATAGAATAACAGAAATTTAGTTTCCGGAATCAACAAATTCGCACGACATAATACAAGAAAGTGAAATTTTCCTAAGGTTTCGGCAGCCTCTCGAAGATAAGTACAGACGTCTCCGTACCGATCCGTGAGACTCTATTAAACCTGCTCATGACTTATGAGACCTATGTAACCTAGGCTCTGATACCAACTTGTCACGACCCAAAATCCTTACCTGTCGTGATGGAGCCTTTCGTGGTACTAGGCATGCCGACATTATGGAATAATCCCACAACTTTTAGCAAAAAATGAATTAAAGCATTTTATACAACAAGGATTCTCATAAACAGGGATAGAAGCCCAATACTCAATGTGGAATTCCCAATTATCGGGGTGTCACAGAGTACCTAAACATCTATACATCATAGGTCTGGAAAACACGGTCTATAATAGTCTGAGACTAAATACAATAAGCAAGAAAATAGGGAAGGAGAGACAAGGTCTGCAAAACACCGGCAGCTACCTCGGAATCTCCGAAAGATCAAATGCGCAAGGAAATCAACACCCATTGTGTTCGGGAAAACCTGGATCTACACACGAAGTGCAGGGTGTAGTATGAGTACAACCAACTTAGTAAGTAACAATACTAAATAAAGAACTGAAAATAGTGACGAGTTTCACAACTAAGTCCAATTACAATAATTTCCAACGTAAACAGGTAGGCATGCTTTCAGGTTCAACATTTAAGACCCAAACAGTAATTTCATATCAAGTTCAACTGAAACAAAAGATAATAGCTCTGAGAAATTTCAAAAATAGTGATATATGACAGTTGAAGTGCAACAATAATGAAATCAATGCATCCTCTCAGAGCAACAGTCACTCAGTCCTCCCATTCACTCCAACCTCACAATCACTCTTTCCTCACAGTCACTCATTCCTCTCAATCACTCAGAACTAGGCACTCGACACTCGCACTCAGTAGGTACCTGCGCTCACCGGGGTGTGTACAAAATCTGGAGGGGCTCCTTCAGCCCAAGCTCTATAACAAGCCAATCATGGCATAAATTAATGAAACATGTTACGGCGTGCAGCCCGATCCCATAAATATCCTCATAATCAGGCCCTCAGCCTCACTCAGTCATCAACCTCTCCAGTCTCTCGGGCTCTTAGAAATTATGATAAGCAGCCCAAACAGCAATGATATGATGCATCAATAATGATCAATAGAGACTGGGATGTAATATGCAAGTAAAATCGTGACTGAGTACAAAACAACAATTTAGTAGATAATTGAACATGTACACGACCTTTGTGGGTCCCTACAGTGTCAACACATGGTTTAAACATGATTTATAGGTTGATTTCTCTAACACATGGAAAAATGTATGGATAACAACAAACTATTCAACTACACAGTTCCATGGAATTTATCAAGTCACAATTCCTACAATGAACGCTCACACGGCCGTCACCTCAAAAGCAATCACATATCATAAAATCCGGGGTTTCATACCCTTAGGACCAAATTTAGAACTGTTACTTACCCCAAACAGTGTAATTCTTTATTTTGTTATGCCTTTGCCTAGCAAATCGGCTTCCGAACGCCTCTAATCTAGTCACAATTAATTCGGTTCAGTCAACAATTACAAAATATGAATTTCCATTCAACCCTGAGTCCAACCATATCAATTTTATCAAATTCCGACATCCACTTACCCCCGTTGTTTCCCTTGAAAATCTCCCAAAAATCGCCTCTTCCCGAGCTCCAAATCGTTAAAACTGGAAGTCCCGTTTTCAGAACTTAAATATTCTGTCCAGGCATTCCTTCTTCATGAACGCGACAAGACCCTCGTGTTCACGAAGCAATTCTAGCTCCAGCCCAAAAACTGCCCTTCGCAAACGCGAGTCATAGCTCGCGAACGCGATGCTTTACCATGCAAACCTTCACGAACGCGGTTTCAACTTTGCGAACGCGAAGGCTAAAATTCTCACCAGCCCAGTTTCCCTTTCGCGAACGCAATGCCCCAATCGCGAACGCGTAGCCTCACCTTCTTACCTTACGCGAGGCCCCAGTCATGAACGTGTAGCACAAAATCAACAACCAACAGATCCTTCTTCGTGAACGCGTGAACACCTTCGCCTTCGCGAAGAACAAAACTAGGCACCAGACATCAGCAGTAGCTACTCAGCCAAACTTGGTCCGAAACCACCCGGAAACACGCCTGAGGCCCCCAGGACCTCAACTAAACATACCAACAAGTCCTAAAACATCATACAAACTTAGTCGAAACCTCAAATCACATAAAACAATACTAAAACCCCGAATCATACTCCAATTTAAGTTAATGAAACTAAAGATTTTTAACTTCTACATTCGATGCCGAAACCTATCAAATCAAGTCCGATTGACCTTAGATTTTGCACATAAGTCATAAATGACTTAACAGACCTATTCCAAATTCCTGAATCAAATTCCAATCACGATATCAAAGATTTAACTCCCCGGTCAAACTTTCAAACTTAAATTTCTATTTTAGTTATTTCAAGCCTAATTCACCTACGGACTTCAAAATAATTTTCCAAACACGCTCCTAAGTCGAAAATCATCATACAGAGCTATTGGAATCATCAAAACTCTATTCTGGGGTCATTTACACATAAGTCAACATCTAGTCAACCTTTTCAACTTAAGTTTTTATCCTTGAGACTAAGTGTCTCAATTCATTCTGAAACCTCACCGGACCCGAACCAATTATCTCCGCAAGTCACAGAACAACTATAAAGCACAAATTGAGCAACAGTAAATGGGGTGGGGGGAACGGGGCTGTAATGCTCAAATGACTGTAATTATATATATATATATATATATATTAAAGACTTGATTGTGAAATTCAATTAGGAATTGAATTCCTAAAGAGTTCAGCAAATTCAACTCATTGGGGTGGGATTTGAATTTTATAATAGGAAAATATTTCTAAAGCTAGAATCCAAGTTTGAATTGGATTAGGTATGTGAAAGCTCATAAAGGAGAATTCAAATTGGAATCGAATTCCGTAAAGTGTTCGGCAAATTCAACTCATTGGGGTGGGATTTGAATTTTATAATAGGAAAATATTTCTAAAGCTAGAATCCAAGTTTGAATTGGATTAGGTATGTGAAAGCTCATAAAGGAGAATTCAAATTGGAATCGAATTCCGTAAAGTGTTCGGCAAATTCAACTCATTGGGATGGGATGGGATTTGGATTTTGGAATAGGAAAATATTTCTAAAGCTAGAATCCAAGTTTGAATTGGATTACGTATGTGAAAGTTCATAAAGGAGAATTCCAATTGGATTTGGATTCCATAAAGAGTTAGGCAAATTTAACTCATTAGGATGAGATTTGTATTTTATAATAGAAAAATATTTCTAAAGCTAGAATCCAAGTTTGAATTGGATTAGGAAAACATCCTTTCAGTTGGCTAGAATCCCTTACTTGAATGAAATTAGTGAAAGTTCATAAAGGAGAATTTCAATTGAAATTGGATTCCATAAAGAGTCGGCTATGAAATTTCCAGCATGTGATTTGCACTTTCCAATGGAAATAATATATATATATATATATATATGAGTCCTAATTTAGAATAAGAGATATAGATCTTATACATATTGTAAAGTTACGCAGAAACCAAGAGAGTTATTCTTGAGACGAAAATTACTTTGAGAAAGTAATAGTGCAATACAAAGCCAAGATAGAAAATACTAGTATAAGAAAACTATTTCTTGTTTTTCTACCTTTGAGTTGAGATTTTTGAGAAACATTTCAACACAATATTTTCATTCAATTTGTTCGCGGGGTTTCATTGACAAAGAGTTGATAGCAAGGATCAGTCTCGGTGTGGATATGCATAGAGTCTTCGCACTATCAAAGAAATTCTAAAACGAGACTCTCTTCACCAGGTACGTCTTAGATCCGATCTTTGACATGTAAATAAATTTTAAATACGAAAAGTTCTCCCGAGGATTGTTATTGTCTTCCGCTGCATGTTATGAACACCTCCCTCAATCCAACAGTGGTATCAAATCCATGGTTTCTCGTGTCTAAAATTTATTTACGAAATATTTTAAGATTTTATTTGAAGAGTTTAAATCATTATCCTTGTGTCTTGTGTAATAGTCAAATTGTTTGAATCCATATGGATGATATTATTTTATTGTGAATAAAATATGTATTCAGATAAGTTAAACTACTGAGATAGTTCGTAACTTGAATTTGAAATTTCATATAAGATACGACGGTAATCTATAATAGGCTATTAGATTATGCAGTTATTTTAATTATTATTAGTTTATGAGATATTAATTAATAATAATGTTCTGGCATGAATTATTTTATGTGATATATAAGATAAACATGTTAGAAGTATGTTGAATTTCGTTTTTATGCCTCATGCTTTTCGTTATATAATTTTGAATTATTATTACATGTGATTTAAATTAATTTAGGACAAAACATGTAGACAACTTGAACAAAACTCACCACGATTTATCTTTATCAGAACCACTCACCGGAGGTTTGACCTCCTCCACAATATGATGCACAATATCCTCTGGTAAATAGTCCTTTAATTTGGTCAAGTTCCACTCGTTTTCCTCGGCAAATTCATGAACATATTGTACATCTTCGTTGCCCCAAAAATCTGATGGTGTGACATCATATAGAGGCCCCAAACTTGTCCAATTATCATGCCAAAAAATTAGAAGATCCTTCCTTTACTTCCCACCAAATTTGGTGGTCTACAAGCTCTCTACATTGTAACATTTGTCGCCACACATGCGACCCATATTTCTATTGCACCATCGTCGGGCCATGTTTCTTGCAGTATTTAACCATCATAAATTCTTTCCAGAGTGAGTTTTTTGTGTCCTTTACTCTAAAGTTCCACCACAGTTTACAAAATAAGGCCTTGGACACATCAAACATAGACCGAAATCCCACACCTCCTTCCTCTTTGGGTAAACATAAGTTTATCCAGGCTACCAAATGTCTACTTTTTCTGTCTATCAAATTGTAGAGAAATAACACGGGAAAATAATAGTAATACTACAATAATATTATTTATAAGAAGATACACGAATTGACTTAAGTCGTACTGGGCACTGTCCTAAGAAACTATTTCAGTAGTGTGAAATATTTCTCCAAGATTAAACAAGCTTACCTCTGCTTAAGAGGATACAAGAATCAGCAAAATATTAAATTACAAACCTAGCTATTTAAAAGAGGAGAACAAAAAAAAATAGACTACTAAATTTGGAGAAGGAAAGACAACAAAGGAAAGCTAGTGTAGAACGAAAAAGCAAAGGAAAGTTGTTGTTGGTTGATGTCTAAGTTGAATGCCTATTTATAGGCTTTAAGAGAGGTTTGAAACATGAACACGTGTCTTGAATTTTCTATACAATTGCCACACTCATTTCTCCATTGTCACTTTGTATATGGTCGAAACTGATTTCGGCCTTCGTACGACTGATCGAGACGGGATCATAATGGACCGAAGGAAGTCTTCATAATATCGAGATGGGATCCGAAGATGGCACAAACGAGCTTCAAATTTCAGGTACAAGTCAAATACTAAGTTTGAAGTTATTATCGAGCTCGGGTCCGAATCGAACTATGATGACCAACCGATACCAAGCCCAAGTCATTACCGGACCCCGAGTCGGCATCGACCCCAAACCCGCATTGAGCTCTAAAACTGGAAACCGACCAATACCGACCAATGTTGAGTCCTATCAAGATCGAGCTCATAGACAAGAGCTATTGCAGCCGCACTAAGGGAGAGAATCTTGACGGGAATTAGGAAAACGTTGTTTTATCGTGGGTTCCCCACTATGTATTTTTAATTATATCTAAATTAGGATTCCCCACTATAAAAGGGATGACTATATTTCTCTAAAAGGATCAAATTTTGCATACATTGTAACTCAAATATCATGAACTCCCATACTAAAGAATTGTCCTTTTTTAGCTTCATAGATTGATTCATCTTGCTTCATCCATAAATCATCCTCTTTTCAACTTCGCTTATTTTTCATTCTTTACAGTCAATATTTGATATTTCTATTTACTCTTACGATTTGTGTCAAGTTATACCACATACCCTTAGAACTACGTATAAATTCAACTATATCATTTTTTCGGGTAAACAGTTTGGTGCCCACCGTGGGGCTAAGGATAACAGTGGTTATTTGATACGAATCCGCAAAACACGCCATTTTACGCTTGTTTCCGGAAGTGTCTTTGATTTCAGATTAGCAACGATGAGCTATCAATTAAATGGCCTTACCTATCGATAACGAAGCTGGTCTTCAAGGTGAGAACAACAACCTGACGCCCAGGACCAAAAGGCCGCTTGTCGACGCCGTTGGAGCTCGAGTCGAAGTGCCATTAGACATTAATTCCCATGTGGACATTGAGGCAAACCTACATTCTGAACCTAAAAATAGCATTCATGGTGGCACTCGATCTGCAGCTTGAGATACCCATAACGTCGAGAAAAACGACGTCAGCTTGCATATGATTTTTAAAATGTTGTAAGCTCAACAAGCAGCAATAGCTCAGTTGCAGAGTCAAACCCAAATACCGAGCAGGCCGAAGCCCAGTCCACCCCGAGAAATTGCCCACAGAACGGAACCAACTATAGTAAGGTCAAATGAGCAAGAGTCGGGGACTAATCCCGAAATTGCTAAGATGTTCTAAGAACTGACCAAACAAATAGAATCAGGAGAAAGGAGGATCGAGGCAACCGACAAAAAAGATTGAAACATATAACTCCAGGGTTGATCAGATCCCGGGGGAACCACCGATATTGAAGGGCTTAGATTCCAAAAACTTCGTACAAAAGCCTTTTCCCCAAGCGCGGCTCCTAAACCGATCCCAAAGAAATTCCGCATGCCCGAGATTCCTAAATATAACGGAACTACCGACCCCAACAAACATGTCACCTCTTACACATGTGCTATTAAAGGGAATGACTAGAGGATGATGAAATCGAATCCGTATTATTGAAGAAATTCGGTGAAATCCTGTCAAATGGAGCAATGATATGGTATCATAATTTACCATCTAATTCTATTGATTCTTTTGCTATGCTTGCAGATTCCTTCGTAAAAGCACACGCCGGGGCCATAAAGGTCAAGACCAGGAAGTCGGACCTGTTCAAGGTAAGCCAAAATGATAACGAGATGCTAAGGGACTTCGTATCTCATTTTCAAATGGAACGAATGGATCTGCTACCAGTCACAGACGATTGGGCCGTTCAGTCTTTCACTCAAGATTTGAACGAACGATGTGTGACGGCTTCACAACGGTTGAAGCATAACCTGGTGGAGTACCCAGCTAGTACTTGGGCCAACGTGCATAATCAGTACCATTCGAAAATTAGAGTCGAAGACGATTAGTTGGGTTCTGAACCTGCTGCTAGAAGGGACATCAATCGAGAATAAGGTCGGATCAGGGATCGATACCGACCATATAGTGGAAACCGAAGGATCAATGAATCGAGACGTAACCCCGTACAAGGCAATAAAAGAAGTGATCGAGGTCAAGGGTCTTGGGGGCTGATGAACAGAAATGGGTTCGAAGGGCCTACCGGATCTAAAGAAGCATCACGGTTACCGAAGTATAACTTAAGCATCGATGCATCCGCCATTGCGTCGGCTGTCGGATGCCTCAAAGATACTAAATGGCCTCAACCCATGCAGACTGATCCTGCCCAGAGGAACCCCAATCAAATGTGCGAATATCATGGCACCCATGGCCACAGAATGGAAGATTGCAGGCAACTAAGAGAAGAGGTAGCCCGGTTATTCAATAAAGGGCACCTTCGAGAATGTTTAAGCGACAGGGCCAAAAACCATTTCAAAAACAGGGATTTCAGTAAACAAAACAAACAGGAAGAACTAAAGCACATCATCCACATGATCATCGGTGGCATCGATACCCCTCAGGGGCCGGTGCTTAAACGCACTAAGACATCGGTTATGAGAGAAAAGCGACCTCGAACTCAGGATTACGCACCCATAGGAACCTTGTTCTTTAATGATAAAGATGCAGAAGGAGTCATTCAACCTCACAATGATGCACTGGTAATATCCGTACTTATGAATAAAACTAAACTTAAGTATGTGTTTATTGATCCAGGTAGCTCAGCCAATATTATTAGATCAAAGATTGTAGAACAGCTTGGTCTATAGGACCAGGTCGTACCCGCGACCCTGGTTCTAAACGGATTCAATATGGCATGTGAAACCACCAAAGGCGAGATACTTCTGCTAATAAACGTGGTCGGGACCATCCAGGAAATGAAGTTCCACATAATCGAAGGCGACATGAGGTACAACGCCCTTTTTGGAAGCCCATGGATCCACAATATGAGAGTTGTACATTCAACCCTCCACCAGGTTCTAAAATTCCCAACATCGGAGGGAGTTAAAACAGCGTACAGAGAACAACCGGCTGTGAGAGAAATGTTTGCCATCGAAGAAGCAATTCCGATATCCTCACCTTCGTCAACAAAGGGGTTGGACTCAAAAGGGAAACGAGATGCCAAATAGCAATCATAGACGTCAGCTTCAACCCAACTAGAAAATCAGAAGATTGACGAAGATGATGATCAAAGGATCCCTCGATCCTTCGTGGTCCCCGATGATTCCGACTCTACCCAATCAACGATTGAAGAACTGGAGCAAGTCATACTAATCGAGCATTTGCCCGAACGAAAGGTATACCTGGGAACGGGACTAACCCCCGAACTCAGGAAAAGGCTTATTCAATTTCTTATCGATAACATAGATTGTTTTGCTTGGTCCCATTTAGATATAACCCCCGAACCCACCGGATATAATGACGCATCGGCTAAGCCTGGACCCTAGGTTCAAATCGGTGAAGCAAAAGAGAAGACCCCAGTCCGAGGTAAAGCACACATTCATAAAGGACGAGGTAACTAAACTTATTAAAATAGGGTCTATTCGGGAGGTGAAATACCCCGAATGGTTAGCCAATGTAGTTGTAGTCCCTAAAAAAGGGAATAAACTTAGAATGTGTGTAGATTATAAGGATTTAACAAGGCGTTCCCCAAAGATTTTTTTCTGCTGCCCAACATCGATCACATGATCGATGCCACGGCCGGCCACGAGGTCCTTACTTTTCTCGATGCCTATTCCGGGTATAATCAAATCCAAATGAACCCGGAAGGAAAAAACTTCATTTGTCACCAAGTATGGAACATATTATTATAATGTGATGCCCTTCGGGCTAAAAAATGCAGGAGCTACTTATCAACGCCTAGTAAATAAAATGTTCGAGGAACAAATAGGTAAATCAATGGAAGTTTATATTGATGACATGCTAGTTAAGTCCCTGGGCGCAGAGGACCATTTGGTTCATTTTCAGGAAACATTCAAGATTTTAAGGAAATACAACATGAAGCACAACCCTGAGAAATGTGCTTTCGGGGTCGGTTCGGGCAAGTTCCTTGGCTTCATGGTATCGAATCGGGAGATTGAGATCAACCCCGATAACTTCAAGGCCATCGAAGACATCGCCATCATGGACAGTGTAAAAGCTGTGCAGAGGCTAACGGGATGGATTGCTGCCTTAGACCGATTCATTTCAAGGTGATCAGATCAAAATCACAGATTTTTCTCTTTCTACTCAAAAAGAGGAACAATTTTGCCTGGACCCTGGAATGCCAACAGGCATTAGAGGAATTGAAGCAATACCTATCGAGCCCACCACTACTTCACACTCCAAAGGCAGACGAGAAACTTTGCTTGTACTTGGCAGTATAGAAAATCGCAGTAAGTGGTGTCCTAGTTCGAGAAGAGCAAGGTACGCAATTTCTCGTTTATTATGTAAGTCGAACCTTAGGGGAAGCAGAAAGTTAAGACCATACTTTCAATATCACCCCATATGCGTATTAACCACTTACCCACTTTGTAATATTTTGGACAAGCCCGAACTATCAGGCCAATTGGCCAAATAGGCCATCGAACTCAGTGGGTACGATATCGAATATCAACCCCGGACGACCATCAAGTCTCAAATTTTAGTGGACTTAATGGCCGATTTCATGCCAACCCTCATACCCGAAGTCGAAAAGGAACTCTTGTTGAAATCGGGTACATCATCGGGGTATGGACCCTTTTCACAGACGGGGCTTCGAACGTGAAGGGGTCCGGGCTAGGCATCGTTTTAAATCCGCCTACATATAGCACTATTAGGCAATCTATCAAAGCTACTAGTTTGACTAACAACGAGGCCGAGTATGAGGCCATGATTGCAGGTCTCGAGCTAGCTAAAAGATTGGAAGAAAAAGTTATTGAAGCCAAGTGTGACTCTTTACTGGTAGTAAATCAAATAAACAAAACCTTCGAAGTTAGAGAGGATAGAATGCAAAGGTATTTGGACAAACTACAGGTAACTTTGCACCGTTTCAAAGAATAGACTTTACAGCATGTACCTCGAGAACAAAACAGTGAGGCCGATGCACTTGCAAATTTGGGATCATCGGTCGAGGAAGATGAGATTAGCTCGGGGACTGTCGTCCAACTCTCGAGATCCGTGATCGAGGAAGGTCATGCCGAGATAAATTCTACATGCTTAACTTGGGATTGGAGGAATAAGTATATTGAATACTTGGAGAATGGAAAACTCCCATCGGACCCTAAATATTCGAGGGCCCTACGAACCAAAGCTGCTTGATTAACATTGACTGCAGATGGAATATTATACCGAAGGACATTCGATGGACCATTGGTGGTATGCTTAGGGCCGGGAGACACCGACTACATCCTACGTGATATTCACGAGGGTACTTGTGAAAATCATTCCGGTGCCGATTCATTAGTCCGAAAAATAATCAGAGCAGGATATTATTAGATCGATATGGACAAAGATGCAAAGGAGTTTGTTCGAAAATGTGACAAATATCAAAGGTTTGCACCGATGATCCATCAGCCCGGAAAGGAACTTAACGCAGTCATATCCCCATGGCCATTCATGAAATGGGGAATGGATATCGTCGACCCTCTGCCATTGGCCCCAGGTAAAGCTAAGTTCATTTTATTTATGACTGACTATTTCTCTAAATGGGTTAAAGCACAGGCGTTCGAAAATGTAAGAGAGAAAGAGGTTATAGACTTCATCTGGAATCATATCGTATGTCGATTTAGGATACCCGCCGAAATAGTATGTGACAATGGGAAACAATTTATCTGTAGCAAAGTGACGAAATTCCTCGGAGACCACAAAATAAAAAGGATATTATCAACACCGTATCACCCTAGTGGGAACGGATAGGCCAAATCGACGAACAAGACTATCATTCAAAACCTAAAGAAAAGGATGAACGACGCTAAGAGAAAATGGAAAGAAATTCTACCCGAAGTTCTTTGGGCATATCGAACAACATCAAAATCCAATTCGGGGGCAATCCCGTTCTCCTTAGTATATGGCACCAAAGCCTTGATTCCAATCAAAATCGGGGAACCCAGTGCCAGGTTTCGATATACAACAGAAGAGTCAAATCACGAAGCTATGAATACTAGCCTCGAATTATTGGAAGAAAAACGAGAAGCTGCTCTCGTCCAATTGGCCGCCCAAAAGCAGCGGATCAAAAGATACTATAATCGAAGAACCAATCTTTGTCATTTTAAGATCAGGGACTTAGGGCTAAGGAAAGTCACCCTCAGCACCCGAAATCCAAATGAAGGAAACCTGGGTCCAAACTGGGAAGGCCTGTATCAGGTACTCAAAAACGTCGGTAAAGGATCCTACAAGCTCGGTATTATAAATAGCAAATAACTACCAAGCAATTGGAATGTCTCGCACCTAAAACGATACTACTGCTAAGGTACGACCCTCCCATGTTCGTTTATATTTTGAAACTAACCCTTGCAGGAGTTCGATCAGGAACAAGGATGGATCATTCAACACGAAGCCTTAGGTCTGAAAGCACATGTTGCACTCTTTTTCCCTTAGACCGGTTTTATCCCAAATGGGTTTTTCGGCAAGTTTTTTGATGAGGCAACCATTGGTCGTGCTAACTTAGAACAATTCAACAGTATCCGAGGCCTCTTTACAATCGACCTCGAATACTGGGGGGCATTACCCTAAAATACATCAAGTTCGATGCAAGAAAGTTACTTCATAACAACAGGGTTCCGATAGGAAAAATTGTAAGAGCCAAATGGTCAAAACGAACCATGCTCGTGTAGATTGCTCGATCCCTAGTACAAAATATAAACACTTGTATAATGACATGAAAAGAAACTTATTTGCCCATATCTAATTGTCTCACAACCCGTCCTCTATTTTATGATCTATTATGCAAACAGGCTCAAGGGCCGACCATTACCCCATAAATCGGGGACTGCCAACCGAAACATCAATGCGTTCGAAAAACACTCACTCAACTATAAAGCCCAAGGGCTACACCGACTCGAGTTCGAGAAATCATTCCCATTCGGGGATCATCTATGAAGCTTAAGGGCTACCCTATTTCGAGTTCGAGAAAACACTCACTCGACCATTAAGCCTACGGGCTACATTACTTCGAGTTCGAATCACTCACTCGAATAAATAAAGCCTACGAGTTACCTTACTTCGAGTTCGAAGCAAAGCACTCACTCGACTATAAAGACTACGGGCAACCTTACTTTGAGTTCAAGCAATCACTCACTCGACTATTAAGCCTACGGGATAACCTACTTCGAGTTCGATCAATCACTCACTTGATTGTTAAGCCTACGGGCTACTTCTCTTCGAGTTCGAGCAATCACACACTCGATTATCAAGCCTACGGGCTATATTTCTTTGAGTTCGAGCAAAGTACTCACTCGACCTCTAAGCCTATGGGCTATATTACTTCGAGTTCGAGCAATCACTTACTCGATCTCTAAGCCTACGGGCTACATTACTTCGAGTTCGAATCATACGGGCTACATTACTTCGAGTTTGAATCACTCACTCGACTAAATTAGCCTATGGGCTACATCACTTCGAGTTTGAGGAGGCACTCACTCGACCATTAAGCCTACGGGATACATTACATCGAGTTCAAATCACTCACTCAACTAATTAGCCTACAGGCTACATCACTTCGAGTTCGAGCAGGCACTCACTCGACCATAAAGCCTACGGGCTACCTTACTTCGAGTTCAAGAAAAGCACTCACTCGACTATAAAGCCTACGGGCTACCTTTCTTCGAGTTTGAGCAAAGCACTCACTCGACTATAAAGCCTACGGGCTACCTTTCTTCGAGTTTGAGCAAAGCACTCACTCGACTATAGAGCCTACGTTCTACCTTACTTCGAGTTCGAGCAAATCACTCACTCGACTATAAAGCCTACGGGCTACCGTTTTGCGAGTTCGAGCAAAGCACTCACTAGACTATAAAGCTTACGGGCTACCTTACTTCGAGTTCGAGCAATCACTCACTCTACTATTAAGCCTACGGGTTAGCCTACTTCGAGTTCGAGCAATCACTCACTCGATTGTTAAGCCTACGGGCTACCTCTCTTCGATTTCGAGCAATCCCTCACTCGACTATCAAGCCTACATGCAATATTTCTTCAAGTTCGAGCAAAGCACTCACTCGACCTCTCAGCCTACGTGCTATATTACTTCGAGTTCGAGAAATCACTTACCCGATCTCTAAGCCTACGGGCTATATTACTTCGAGTTTGATCAATCACTCACTCGACTAATAAGCCTACGGGCTACCTTATTTCGAGTTTGAGAAAGCACTCACTCGGTTATAAAGGCTACAAGGTTCAAATTTGATCAAATTGCCTAACGCCTTATGAAAACCTTCACAAGGCATGAATAAAACAAAATCTTCATAAGGCAGAGAATAAAACAGAGGCAAGTCGGGAAAATAAAAACTCTTTATATATATATATATATATATACAAGAATGTTTATAACGTCCGAACAGGACCCTACACAAAAACCAAAATGGAAACTAAGGGCCAAATTTCTTGGTTATCTTCGGGGGCGTTTTCTTATCCATCGGGCCCCTCCCCACTCTCGGACCCACTCTTGCTCCAATCATCATCATCATCATCATCAGAAGCCAAGACTTCAGCATCGGCTTCGAGCTCTTTATCCCTTTTTATCTCTTCGGTGAGATCGAAACCTCGAGTATGGATCTCCTCGAGGGTCTCCCTCCGAGATCGACATTTAGCAAGTTCAGCAACCCAATGTGCTCGAGTGTTAGCAGTCTCAGCTGAGTCTCTTGCCTGTACCTGAGCAGCTTCAACATTGACCCGATAGAGGGCCACGAATGCATGCGCATTAGCCTTTGCTTTTTCGGCGTCAGATTTGGCCTTGGCAAGTTTGGAGGCCAATCGAACCTCAAGCTCCTCTATTTTTATTAATTGAACCATGCTCTTCTCCTTCATGCCTTGAATTTGATTTTTGGACGATGATAATTGGGCTCGAGCAGTTTCTTTTTCTGCGGCAAGACGGTCCATACCATCTTTTCATCCCAAGGACTCTGACCTTATCATATCGACCTCCTCATGAAGCTTCCCAATCACCTCAAGCTTCTGCTGCAGCTGTGAGATCGAAATATTAGCCACCGTTCCAGGATCGAGCCCATGAGTTTTTAAGATTATTATTACCTGCTCGGTCAGGTCGGTCTGGTCTTGACGATCCTTGTCCAACTCAGCTCGGAGGTCTTTGATATCTTCTTCCCTTTGCTCGAAGAGGTGTCTAAGGGCGTTCCTCTCCTCTGTGACCCGTCGGAGGTCGGCCTCGTATCGACGCAGCTCAGCTCGAGACCGAGAACATACTTCTCGATTAACTGTTGCGGCATACGTAAGAAATAAGAAAAGAAGTTAGAGAATAATAGCAAACATAAAAGTAATATAAACGAAGTGAGTTAAAGCTTACCCGATTCAGAGCTTGCTGCACTTCACAGAAAAGGCCCGACATATCAGTAGGGCCAGCAACATCCTCGACTCCAGTAAACAAATCACAGAAGAGGTCCTCCCCTTCATGAGACCAGTTTATCTCGAGGGCCCCCAAATCTTGGGCTTCCCGAATCTTCCCTTCGAAAAAGGCAGGGAGAGTGGGCGAGTCTCTAATTACTATTGCCCCAAGCGACTCGCTTGGGGCGTTCTCCTCAATTCAGAGAGCTTCGGGACTGGCCCCTTCTGATATACCCACCGTTTGTTGACTTTGGTGGGAAGCATCCTCGATCTCTAAGGATTCTGGGACACTGCCTGATCCTTCCTCCGATATCTCCTCAGTCCGAGGTGGAGCTTTATAAATCACCATCGATTCAGCTGCCTTTGGGGCAGCGATGTTTTCTTCACTTGGGCCACCAACACGGACCCGTCATTTTCTTTTTCTTCTATGTCTTCATCCCTTAGACGCAGAACTGATTCTATGGTCAAAGGGATGGTATTCTTCCTCGGCTTTCGAGCCATCCTCGTCTTCGGTTTTGGATCTTCAAAAGCGGAGGCCCGTTTTGGCTTATTATCCTTCACTGATTTTGGAACAGAGGCTGAAGCCTCTTCCTCGACGAACGGTGGGCTCAAAACTGCATATTTGCCCAGGCCTACATACAAGAAAATTGATTTAAGTATATGGAGAGCATCTCATTCGAATTACCAAAGATACGAGAAAGAGGCTTACCATGATTTTTTGCCTCCCATCGGCCCTTTGATAAATCATGCCATGAGCGCTCGACATATGTAGAAGTCAAAGCTAGATCCCGTACCCAGTTCTTGAAGTCAGGAACTGCACCGGGCATCCAAGGAACTGTTGCATCACAAAATGGGGATATCAGTGACGAAGAAATGAAGGGGAAAAACAGTAGGAGATAACAACAGGATTACACTTACGCTTCATGTTCCACTCCTCGGAAAATGGCATCTTTTCAAACGAAATCAAGTCCGGAGTCTTCACTCGAACAAACCTGCCCATCCAGCCTCGATCCTTGTCCTCGTCTACGCTCGAGAACAGAACCTTGGTAGCCCGGCATTGAATTTTTATTAACCCACCTTGAAAGAGGTGAGGGTAATACAATCGAATAAGATGGTCGAGGGTGAAAGGCATCCCCTCGATTTTGTTCACGAAGAAACGAATCAAAATAATGATCCGCCAAGAAGAAGGATGGATCTGGCCTAGGGTTATTTGGTATAGACTGCAGAAATCAATAATAACAGGGTCGAGAGGAACTAACGTGAAAGGGTAAGTATACACGCTTAAAAATCCTTTCACGTGGATGGTGATATCTTCTTCAGGAGTCGGGATTACTATTCTTTGTTATCCCAAAATTGCAATCTATTCTTATCTGTTCGAGGTACCACTCGGTTATCAAACACATATACCTCGATACTGGCTCACATAGGCCGGGAACCGATGAGTCTTTGTCGACCTTAAAATTAGAGGTAAGAACACACGCCCCAGGAACGCACTCCTCGGGCCATGGCTCCACCAGTGTTTTGTCGGCAGCAGACTGTGAAGAAGAAGCTTTTTTTTTTGAGGAATGGTTTTTGATGTTTTCACCATTTTGGATTTAAAGATCAAAAATAGAAGGAGGTAACAAAGATTTGGTGTTTTTGAAGAAAGATTTTGCAATAAACAATCACAGATTTACAGATGAACTCAGAAGAAGAACTTGAAAAATTTGGAGAATGAAGATGTAAAAGTGATAAATGGTAAAAGGAGGGGTTATTTAAAGATTGAGCAATGGCGGTTCAATATCAGCGGTGGCCGACCACCGTCTGACACGTATTAAATGCCATGGTAAACTAAACCGTTGGGACAGCTATCACATACGTCATGGTCGGGCTCGATGCAAACGTCAGTGCATATCCAATCAAGCTGTTGGGAAATCATATCGTTTCTCGCCACATCCTTCCCGAGAAATGAGGGGACTATCTGTATACGGTCAAAACTGATTTTGGCCTTCGTACGACTGATTTAGATAGGATCACAATAGACCGAAAAAAGTCTTCATAATATCGAGTTGGGATCCAAAGATGGCACAAACGAGCTTCAAATTTCAGGTACAGGTCAAATACCGAGTTCGAAGTCATTATCGAGTTCGGGTTCGAATCAAACTATGATGAGATGTAATGGAATCGAGCTTAAGGTCCAGAGGCTAACCGATACCGAGCCCAAGTCATTATCGGACTCCACGTCGGCATCGACCTCAAACCCGCATCGAGCTCTAAAACTGGAAAACGACCAATACCGACCAATGCTGAGTTCGATCAAGATCGAGCTCATAGACAAGAGCCGTTGCAGCCGCACTAAGGGAGAGAATCTCGGCTGGAATTAGAGAAAAGTTGATTTATCGTGAATTTTTCACTATGTATTTTTAATTATATCTAAAGTAGGATCCCCCACTATAAAAGGGATGACTATATTTCTGTAAAAGGATTGAGTTTTGCATACATTGTAATTCAGATATCATACACTCCCATACTGAAGAATTGTCCTTTTTAGCTTCATAGATTGATCCATCTTGCTTAATCCATAAATCATCATCTTTTCAACTTTGCTTATTTTTCATTCTTTATAGCCAATATTCGATATTTCTATTTACTCTTACGATTTGTGTCAAGTTATATCACATACCCTTAGAACTACGTACAAATTCAACTCTATCTGTTTTTCGGGTAAACACACTTGGAAGGATATTTATCCAATTTTGAAAATATCACAACATGAATTAGTCTAGAAAAACCTTGAAAACATACGATGTATCTGAGCAATCACATAATCGGGCGGATTTACTGCAGACAACAAATGAATAGGGATGCTTTGCAACACATGTTTGATCAAGATTGTCCTTCCTCTTATTGAAAGTGATTTTCCTTTCACGGTAGTAGCTTATCACTCACCTTTGACTATCGAAAATAGGGCATCCAAAGTAACTAAAAGGAAAAGCCTTTTCGCAAATACCTGTATGAATCTCCACCGTGATGACCATGTCCATAATAGCAGATTCATGTAAATAAATGATTGCATTTGTCCTACACGCGTTAAACATGATTTTGAATAGGTTTAGATGTTTGAATACCATAATGAAATATTCGACCAATCAATATTTTTTGAATTTGAAAAAGATTCAGAAGAAATAGTTCGGATCTCTTATTTTTTATTTCTTGAACCGAGAGTTCCATGAATTGGAATCCTGATGTACATAGATATAAATGGTCCAACATGAGCAAGAATTTTCATGAACATTTGGAACAGTCTGTTTCTGAGTATAAGAGTTATTTTTAAATAGTGTCCGATCAATTACGTATTAGTTGTGGGGAATAAATCCCCCATAGAAAATAATATTTACGGTAGCAGCGAAATAATAACCTGGGGCGGCTCTAAAGGCTTGGCCAGTGAGGCCATTGCCTTAGGCCCCCAAAATTTGAAGGCCTCAAATTTACTTAATCTCTTATTATTATGACTACTATATACTATAGAATTTATATAAATAATTATTATAAGAAAAAGTGTTATAGTATATTTTTTTGTTATTTGATTGGGGTTATTTTATACCAACAAGTTTATAAATTATGATTATTTTCCCACTCATTAATTAGTATATTTTCTTAACTTTTAACTTTAAATTTTATCCTTTTCATATAGGAATTAAGATATATATCGACAACATAATGAATTTATTTTACAATATTTTTTGAAACTGCATGAACACAAAAGCATTCATATCGGTTTTCTTTTAGTGTAACTCAACATATTATAATAGGTTGTTTACAATTAATTTTAGATATTCACCAATAAGTTCTACTAATTAATAGATGAATTACAATTTCATTTAAATTGATCGGAATGAGTAAATATTTTTTATAGAGTCAATGCTCAAAACTTAAGTTATTACGTTATGTACGTTTATTTCTTTTTCTTGATTGTGATGGTAGCAAAATCAAATTTTTTTTACTTTGAGTTTTGGACCTCAACATCTGATAATCCACTACTTTATTCTTTGTGCTCC
>AWOL01S0002399.1:125313-136534 GCA_000715115.1 Nicotiana otophora
CTCTTATACACATCTCCCCCCTCCCCTTCTTTTCTTTTTTGAAATTTGCTATTGTTTATCGTAAATGATTAATTTGTTGTATAGAAAGCAAATTTTGATGCTAGTGTTAAAATTTAATAAATTAAATTTAAGGGCCTCTCAATATGGTTTCGCCTTAGGCCATAAGATGTGTTGAGCCATACCTGATAATAACATAGTAGTAAAATACAGTAATCAACAAGGATAAAAAGAACAACAAGGATACAAAGATTTAATGTGAAAAACTCTTTTGAATAAGGAAAACAACTACAGAACTGAGAGGAGCAAAATAATCTACTATAATAAGAAATTTTACACTCTATAATCCCGAGTAAAATATTCTAGGGACCACTGTAAACTCAACTGAATGAAGCTCAACCAATCAGAAGGCTTGTCTCGTTGCAACTTGTTACTACAACTTGAAAATTTGCATTATTTGCAAATTGATATCAAAACCAAGTCCGACCAAAACTTGTTTTGGTTATCTAACTTCCTTTTTATTTTTTCTGTTCTTTTAATCGGTATGGACCCCATCATTCATCAATACATAAAATTTCGTGCAGATGAGGAGTTCGGCACACATTCATGTGCAAACTATAAGTGTCTTATCGACCTAACTAAAAAGAACTAGCTGCCAGATTAAAACACTCCTATTGACTATGGATTCTACAAGTTTTCTGGAAATTTCTATTACATTTTAAAGCTTGTAAGTATTGTTTGCTTATCTTTAACAACTATACTAAGTAGGACGTGAAACTAACCAAAAAGAAAATAAAATAAAACAAATGGGAGCTATTAGGGAATTAAAGATGTTAGAGATAAAAATAGTAAATACTCCAATTCTTTATTGAAAACAATTATATATATACCGCCAAATATTTCTTAAACAATATAATCGTGCAGCAAAATTACTCAATGGCGAAGATTGGAGGATTTGCCGAGAGATGGTCTCTTACTGGTTTGGCTGCTCTTGTCACTGGTGGCACTTCTGGAATTGGGCGAGTTATATTATAAATTTTCTTCTACTGTAGTGTTTGGTATTGATGGAATCTTTTTCAACCAAATATTTTTTTTATAAAGTCATATTTTGATGCTTAATTGCCAGATTTTTCAAAAATGACAAACGACTTACCTCACTTACGCAGAGAAACTTTTAACTTCTTATTAGTTGTTCCAATTAACACTAATTAGACAATATCATTAATAAAGGAGATGCATGAATGTCCCAATTGGGAGGTGTAAGAGATTAACAATTGTGAGTATGAGAAGAGGTAGAGCTAGGCCGAAAAAGTATTTGGAAGAGTTGATTATGCAGAACATGACATATCTTTAGCTTACCAATAATGGTAAACAGTCGAGAATTAAGGTAGAAAGTTAGTAAGCAGTCGAGGGTCTTTCTTTCGTACCAATAATGGTAGTATTATTCTGTATTTCCATATCTTGTTGTTTATAATTCGGTTTTACTATTATCTTATTGTTGCTACTACTTCTCTTTTAGGAATTTTACACTACTGCATGTCTTCCTCTCTACTATTGTGATTATACATGTTACCTTTGAGCCGATAATCTATTGAAAATAACATCTCTACCTGCTTAAAGGTAGGGATAAAGATGTGTACTCACTACCTTCTCCTAACCCCACTTGTTGGATTTGTTGTTATTGTTGTACATAGATGTACTTTTAAAAAAGAAATCACTCACCAATCAAATACCGAAAAATATGGCGACTGTGCTATTCTTTAGGCGTGCAGTTGTAGAGGAGCTTGCGCAACTAGGTGCAACCGTTTACACATGTTCAAAGATAGAGTCAGAGCTAAATGAACCAATGCAAGACTGGGCAGACAAAGGCTTTCAAGTAAGAGGTTCCGTATGTGATGTAAGTTGTAGAGACCAAAGAGTTGAACTCATGGAAAAGGTTTCTTCTGCATTCGATGGAAAACTCAACATTCTTGTGAGAACTATATCCTAAGTATTAATTATATTGTTGGTTAAAGTATTGTAATTATTTTATTTTTAACCAAGTTTATCTTTTTACTGTAGATTAATAATGTTGGAACAAACATTCACAAGGCCACCCTAGAATTTACTGCCGAAGATTATGTCCACATATTTGCTACAAATTATGAATCTTCACTCCATCTCTGTCAAATTGCTCATCCTCTTTTGAAAGCATCTGGAGCTGGAATTATAGTTTTCAATTCCACTATTTCTTGTCTTGTGCATGTGTTCGGTACTTCTATTTACGGACCAGCAAAAGGTGATATCCACTCATTTCTATCATTTAAAGCACTGAAAAAATCAATGTCGTACTAAAGAATAACTTATTTCATCTTATTAACTGATTGCAGCGGCAATGAATCAGCTTACGCGACATTTGGCTTGTGAATGGGCTAAAGATGGTGTTCGGGTTAATGGTGTTGTGCCATGGTTCATAAATACGCCACTCGTGGAACATGTAATATTCTCGCATCTTTCTTCAACGCTCCTGCATTTTACTATGGATTTAACTTATATACATTGATCACTGTATAATTGTTTTATACATTTTCCATGTATTTTAGCCAATCGTGACAGGTTATTAACTTCATTTTTACTATGTTAAATTAAGAGAATATTTTGATAAGCTTAAAATTAAAACTGGTCGAACCAACTTTTAAGATTACTATAGACAGTTTCGTGTTATTATAAGGCCATCATGAACTGATGGTGCAAAAACTTGTATATTGTCTCCGTAAGAAGTTTTAAACTTATATCTGTTACTAGTGTAATGAAAGTTTTACTCCATCTCTCCAATTTAACATGTTATAGAAGGGGAGTCTTGGAGCGACATTAAAGTTGTGTCTGTATGACCCATAGGTCGCAAGTTCGAGCAGTGGAATCTGCCATTGATGCTTGCATCAGGGTAGGCTGCCTACATCACACTCCCTTAGGGTGCGGACTTCCCCGAACCCTACGTGAACGTATGATGCTTTTTGCATCGGGCTGCCTTTTGTTTTATAGAAGATTATTTGAATTATTTTGAAGGTTAATAATTCAAAAAGGCATTCGTGTAATTACCTTTCAAATGACCTAATAGTATTAATGCAAGTCATATCACCCTCTAACTGAACCGTGCTGAAGTCCAAAATATGGGACGGATCTCTAATATAAGTGTCTGATTCCACTCCGAACCCACTCCAGACCCGAACCAACTAATCCGGCATAACATAATACTGTTGAATAACACATAAGGAATCAGAAATGGGGAAAACAGGGCTATAACTCCCGAAACGACTGGCCGGGTCGTTACACTAGTTTTGTTCTCGCGAACACGAAGGTGTTCATGCATTCACGAAGAAGGATCTGTTGGTTGCTGATTTTTTACTATGCGTTCGTTACTGGGGCCTCGCGTTCGCGTAAGGTAAGAAGGTGAGGCTATGCATTTGCGATTGGGGCATCGCGTTCGCGAATGAGAAAATGGCCTGGTGAGAATTGTTTCCTTCACGTTCGCGAACGGGAAACCGCGTTCGTGAAGGTTTGCCTGGTAAAGCATCGTGTTCGCGAGCTGTGACTCTCATTCGCGAAGGTTAGTTTTTGGGCTAGAGCTAGTATTGCTTCGCGAACAAGAGGGACTTGCCGCGTTTGCGAAGAAGGAATGCCTGGACAGAATGTTTATATTCTGAAAATGGGATTCCGTCCCATTTTCCATTTTTAACAATTTGTAGCTCTGGAAGAGGCGATGTTCGGGAGATTTTCAAGGGAAACAACAGGGTAAGTGTTTTAACTCAATTTTGGTAAAATTACCCGAATCATTGCTATTTTTAGCATTTAATTGGTGTTTTAAATTGGGAAGATTGTGAAAACCCTTAAGTTTAGATTGAAGACTTGAGGGTCGAGTTGACGTTGGAATTTGGTAAAATTTGTATGGTTGGACTCATGGTTGAATGTGCATTCATATTTTGTAACTTTTGTCAGACGTGGGCCCCGAGCAATTTTGAGTTAAATTTCGGATTTTGTTGGAAAATTAGTATTTGCATATAGAATTAATTCCTATAAATTGTATAGACTAAACCAAATTAATTGTGACTAGATTCGAGGAGTTCAGAGGCCGATTCGTGAGGCAAAGGCTTAACAGCATAAAGAATTACACGGTTTGAGATAAGTAACAGTTTTTAATTTGATCCTGAGGGTATGAAACCCCGAATTTTATGATATGTAATTGGTGTTAAGGTGACGCACATGCTAGGTGATGGGTGTGTGGGCGTGCATCGTAGGAATTGTGACTTGAAAAATTTCATGGAACTGTGTAGTTGAATAATCGGTTGTTATCCATACATTTTTCCACGTATTAGAGAAATCGAACTATAAATCATGTTTAAACCATGTGTTGACATTGTAGGGACCCCCAAAGGTCGTGTACATGTTCAAGTATCTGCTAAATTGCTGTTTTGCACTCAGTCATGATTTTACTTGCGTATTACATCTCAGTCTCTATTGTTCATTATTGATGCATCATATCATTGCTGTTTGGGTTGCTTATCATGATTTCTGAGAGCCCGAGGGACTGAAGAGGTTGATGACTGAGTGAGACCGAGGGCTTGATTGTGAGTATATTTATGGGATTAGGCTGCACGCCGCAACATGTTTCATTGATTTATGCCATGATTAGCTTGTTATAGCGCTTGGGCTGAAGGAGCTCCTCCGGAGTCTGTACACACCCTTAGTGAGTGCATGTACCTACTGAGTGCGAGTGTCGAGTGCCGAGTGCTGAGTGATTGAGAGGAATGAGTGACTGTAAGGAAAGAGTGATTATGAGGTTGGAGTGAATGGGAGGACTGAGTGACTGTTTCTCTAAGAAGATGCATTGATTTCATTATTGTTACACTTCAGCTATCATATATTACTGTGTTGGAAATTTCTGAGAGATATTATCTTCTGTTTCAGTTGAACTTGATATGAAATTACTGTTTGGGTCTTAAATGTTGATCTTGAAAGCATGTCTACCTTCTTACGTTGGAAAATATTATAATTGGACTTAGCTGTGAAGCTTGTCACTATTTTTAGTTCTTTATTTAGTATTGTTACTTACTGAGTTGGTTGTACTCATACTACACTCTGCACTCCGTGTGCAGATCCAGGTATTCCCGGACACAGTGGGTGTTAATTTCTTTGTGCAGTTGATCTTCCGGAGATTCCAAGGTAGTTACCGCTGTTTCACAAACCTTGTCTCTCATTCCCTATCTGAGAGATATTTCTTACTAGTAAAGACCACAGATTCAGTAGAAGATTATGCCAAGTTGTACATTCAGGAAATTGTCTGATTGCACGGGACTCCGTTATCCGTCATTTTAGACCGTGCTGCTCAGTTTAAAAAAACTTTCAGAAGTCCTTTTAGAAAGGATTAGGCATAAGTTTTCCATCCTCAGAAAGATGGCCAGGCAAAGCGCATTATTTAGACACTTGAGGATATATCCTTGATTTTAAAGGTAATTGGGATGATCACATACCTCTCATTGAGTTTTCTAATAATAACACCTACCATTCTAGTATCAAGATGGCACCGTGCTAGACTCTATATAGGCGAAGGTGTAGATCGCCAATTGGTTGGTTCAAAGTTGGTGAAGCAGAGTTATTGGGACCAACTTTGGTCTATCAGACTATAAAGAAAGTCAAGTTGATTCAAGAGCATTTGAAGACGACTCAGAGATGCTAAATATCATATTCGGACGTGCGGCATAGAGACCTAGAGTTTCAAGTTGATGATTGGGTGTTTCTGAAAGTTTCGCCTATGAAGATGTTATAACATTTGGGAAGAAACGAAAGCTTAGTCCCAGATATATCGAGTCGTATAGGATCCTACTAAGGATCGGTCAAGTAGCTTATGAGTTAGAGTTGCCACTAGAATTGGCGGTTGTACACCCAATATTTCACGTGTCATATTATAACATTCAAGTTTCCAGTATTCAGATACTAATGTCAATTCAGTACTCAGATACTCATGTCAGTCCAGTATACAGATATTTATGAGTATACCCTCATTTTACCATCAGGGCAACATTCCATCTCTTTTAAATGCTATTAGTCTTAGACTCCTTTGAGTTCATTCAGGCTATACTGAGCTTCCTATAACTTAGAGAAATCATCAACTCTCTTGTTTTCATCGGCTGAATCCTGAGGACTTATCCATTCTTCTCACTTTCTCACTCTCCCTTTCTAATCCTTATTCCTGTCTTGTCACTTTACTATACTTTAGCTTGCGACATATACGTATCTATTTATACTACTCGCAACCTTCCTTCAACTAGCTTGCACCATAGATTTCCTAGCGAGATATCACATCATCTCTAACTCTTCTTTACTCTCTTAATTTGACCTCTTGATACTCAAAAACCATAGGTTGGGAGATATGCCACTGACGACGCCGCTACCATTCCTGGATATTGAATCCCAGCACTTCTAGCCTTCTATATACAGTATGGATATTCACAACCTTCTGCATTTGAGTATCTCGTATGTTGTTCATCTTTACCTTACTTAACTTAAAACCTCGCATCACATCTTCTATCTATTTCATGACCTCCCTTCCACATCAGCTAGCCTAGTTCCACGATAGGCGCCATCACGACAGGGTTAGTTTGGGTCATGACAAGTTGGTATCAGAGCCTAGGTTACATAGGTCTCACGAGTCATGAGCGAGTTTACTAGAGTCTTGCGGATCGGTACGGAGACGTCTGTACTTATCTTCGAGAGGCTGCAGAACCCTTAGGAAACTCCACAATCTTGAATTCTTGTAGTGAAAATCTGTTGATTCTAGTGACTAAATATCTGTTATTTTATTCTCTCACAGATGGTGAGGACTCATGCTACCGGGCAGGAGGGCCAGCCACCAGTACCACCAGCCAGGGTCGCGAGAGGCCGAGGTCGCGGTAGAGGCCATAGTAGGGGCAGAGGTGCAACCCATACAGTAGCTGGGGCAGTACCTGCAGATCCACAAGTTATCCCAGATCAGGACCAGATTCCAGTTGTTGATACACCAGCTTAGGCACCACCTGTGCCTATTATAATTCCAGGCCTTCAGTAGGCCCTAGGTCAGATTCTGACAGCATGTACCGGCCTTGCTCAGGTGGACTCTATCTCGACGGCCGCAGCCACTTCTCAAACTGGGGGTGGCACAGGCACTCAGATTCCCGTCGCTCGCACACCCGAGCAGGTTGTTTAGCGACTCCAGATATCGGGGGCACCACCAGCCTAGCCGGTTGTAGCTGCATAGGATTATGTGGTTCCTGCTATGCCTGAGGATGATCAGTGTAGGTTGGAGAGGTTAGGGAGACTTCCTGCTATTCAGTGGCACAGAGAGAGGATGCTCAAGACTTCTTGGACAGGTGTCAGAGGATACTCCGTACTGCTGGTATTCTGGAGACTTGTGGGGTCTCATTCACTACTTTTCAGTTTTTTGGGGTTGCACTCAGATGGTGGGAGACTTACGAGAGGCGTAGGCCTGTTGGCGCAGCACCGCTTACTTGGAAGCAGTTCTTCGTGGTCTTTTTGGAGAAGTTCGTGGCTCGGTCCCGTAGAGAGGAGCTGCTCACACAATTTTAGCGGCTTCGCTAGGGTGATATGTCTATAACGCAGTATGAGATGCGATTCTCGGAGTTGGCCCGTCATACTATCTGGTTGGTTCCCACAGACAAGGAGAGGATCATATTTATTGATGGTCTCACTTTACAGCTACAGTTGCTTATGACCAGAGGGAGGGTGTCTGGTGATACCTTTGATTAGGTTGTCGATATTTCTCGGCATATTGAGACGGTTCACGGTAAGGAGAGGGTTGAGAGGGAGGCCAAGAGGCCTCGTGGTCAGGGTGGATTCAGCGGTGCTCCTATTGGGTTCAGTTCTATCATGGTAGATGTCGTCATTTTAGACAGGCTCAGTCAACTCGGCTATTTCACCATGGTGCATCATCTGGCCATGGTTCTCACAGTTCTCATCAGGGCCACTCATCACTCGGTGCCCTTCCAGCTCAGAGTTCGTCTCGTGCTCCACTAGTTCAGGGCTCCTCCATGCCAGGTTCTTCTACCAGTTATCCCGGGGCTAGGGGTTCCCTTCAGTTTTCGCCACTAGCACCAGGGAGTTGTTTTGAGTGTGGGGAGTTTGGGCATATATGGAGGCAGTGTCCTCGTCGTCATGGAGGTTTATCTCAGAAGAAGAGTCAGCCTTCGACTTCAGCACCAGTTACTTCACCACCTGCCCAGTCAGCTTCGGGTGGAGGTCAGTCAGCTAGGGGTCGCCTTAGAGGGGGAGGTAGATCAGGGGTGGCCAGACCCGTTTCTATGCCCTCCCTACTAGACCAAATGCTATTGCTTTAGATGTCGTGATTACAGGTATTGTCTCGGTTTGTCACAGAGATTCCTCTGTATTATTTGACCCTGGTTCCACATATTCATATGTTTCCTTGTACTTCTCCCATTTTCTGGGTATGCCCCATGAGTATTTAATTTCATTTGTTCATGTATCTACTCCTGTGGGCGATACTACTGTTGTGGACCGCGTATATCAGTCATGTGTGGTGACTATTGGGGGTCTAGAGACCCAAGTAGACCTTTTGTTGCTCAGTATGGTTGACTTTGATATTATATTAGGTATGGATTGGTTATCTCCATGTCATGCCATTCTAGATTGTCACACTAAGACCGTGACCTTGGCGATGTCGAGATTTTCGAGGGTTGAGTGGAGCGGTTCTATAGATTATGTACCTAGTAGGGTGATTTCATATTTGAAGGCTCATCATATGGTTGAGAAGGGTTGCCTATCTTATGTGGTGTTTGTGAGGGATGTTTGTGCAGAGACTCCTACCATTGATTCTGTTCCGGTGATACGTGATTTTCTGGATGTGTTTCCTACAGACCTGTCAGGCATGCCACCTGACAGGGATATTGACTTTGGTATTAATTGGCTCCTAGGCACTCAGCCCATTTCTATTCCACCGTATCGTATGGCATCGACGGAGTTGAAGGAGTTGAAAGAACAGCTTCAGGAACTCCTTAATAAGGAATTTATTTGGCCTAATGTGTCACTTTGGGGTGCATCGGTTCTATTTGTGAAGAAGAAGGATGGTTCCATGAGAATGTGCATTGATTACAAGCAGATGAACAAGGTCTAAGTCAAGAACAAGTATCCTTTGCCTCGTATTGATGATTTATTTGACCAGCTACAGGGAGAGAGGGTGTTCGCCAAGATCGATTTGAGGTCCGGTTATCACCAATTAAAGATTCGGAATTCAGATATTCTTAAGACAACTTTCAGGACCCGATACGGCCATTATGAGTTCTTAGTGATGTCTTTTGGGCTGACCAATGCCTTTGCAGCGTTCATGCATTTGATGAACAGTGTATTCCATTCCTATTTGCACTCATTCGTTGTTGTATTTATTGATGACATCCTGGTGTACTCTCGTAGCCAGGAGGAGCACGCTCAGCATTTGAGGATTGTATTACAGAGATTGAGGGAGGAGAAGATTTATGCAAAGTTCTCCAAGTGTGAGTTTTGACTCAGTTTAGTAGCATTATTGGGACACATGGTGTCCAGTAAGAGTATTCAGGTGGATTCGCAGAAGATAGAGGAGGTTCAGAGTTGGCCCAGATCGTTCTCAGCCACGGAGATTAGGAGCTTTCTTGGTTTGGCGGGTTATTACCGTCGCTTTGTGGAGGGATTTTCATATATTGCATCACCCTTGACCAAATTGACCCAGAAGGGTGCTCTATTCAGATGGTCAGATGAGTGTGAGGAGAGCTTTCAGAAGATCAAGACAGCCTTGACCACAGCTCCAGTGTTAGTCTTGCCATCAGCTTCCGATTCTTACACCATGTATTGTGATGCCTCAAGGATAGGCATTAGTTTTGTTTTGATGCAGGAAGCTAGGGTGATTGCCTATGCCTTGCGCCAGTTGAAGACCCATGAGAAGAACTATCATGTCCATGATCTTGAGTTAGCAGCCATTGTTCACGCCTTGAAGATTTGGCATCATTATTTATATGGGGTTTATTGTGAGATCTATACTGATCATCGGAGTCTGCAGCATCTGTTTAAGTAGAAGGATCTTAATTTGCATCAGCGGAGATGGTTGGAGCTTCTTAAGGACTATGATATCGCTATTCTGTACCATCTGGGGAAGGCCAATATGGTGGCCGATGCCTTGAGTCGCCGAGCAGAGAGTTTGGGGAGTTTAGCATATCTTCTAACAACAGAGAGACCTTTGGCATTGGATGTTCAGGGATTAGCGGGCCAGCTTGTGAGATTGGATATTTCGGAGCCTAGTCGAGTGTTGGCTTACATGGTCTCCAGGTCTTCTCTTTATGACCGTATCAGGGAGCGTCAGTATGATGACCCTCACTTGCTCGTTCTTCAGGACAGGGTCCGGCGAGGTGATGCTAGAGATGTGACTATTGGTAGTGATGGTGTGTTGAGGATGCAGGGCCAGATATGTGTACCTAATGTAGATGGGCTTTGGGAGTTGATTCTTGAGGAGGCCCACAGTTCGCAGTATTCCATCCATTCGGGTGTCGCGAAGATGTACCAGGATTTGAGGCAACACTATTGGTGGAGGCGGATGAAGAAGGATATAGTTGGGTTTGTAGCTTGGTGTCTCAACTGTCAGCAGGTTAAGTATGAGCATCAGAGACCGGGTGGCTTGCTTCAGAGATTAGACATTCCGGAGTGGAAGTGGGAGCGGATCACCATGGACTTTGTAATTGGGCTCCTACGGACTTCGAGGAAGTTTGTTGCTATTTGGGTGATTGTGGATCGGCTGACCAAGTCCGCGTACTTCATTCCAGTTGGTACTACTTATACTTCAGAGTTGTTGGCTGAGATTTATATCCGAGAGATTGTTCGCCTGCATAGTGTCCCAGTTTCCATCATTTCATATAGAGGCACTCAGTTTACGTCGCAGTTTTGGAGGGTCGTGCAGTGAGAGTTGGGTACTCAGGTTGAGTTGAGCACAGCTTTTCACCCTCAGAAGGACGGGCAGTCCGAGTGCACTATTCAGATATTGGAGGACATGTTGAGCGCTTGTGTCATTGACTTTGGGGGTTCATAGGACCAGTTCTTGCCGCTAGCGGAGTTTGTATATAACAACAGTTATCAGTCGAGTATTCAGATGGCTCCGTACGAGGCTTTATATGGGAGGAGGTGTAGATCTCCGGCTGGATGGTTTGAGCCGGGTGAG
>AWOL01S0002399.1:137388-156291 GCA_000715115.1 Nicotiana otophora
ACAACAGTTATCAGTCGAGTATTCAGATGGCTCCGTACGAGGCTTTATATGGGAGGAGGTGTAGATCTCCGGCTGGATGGTTTGAGCCAGGTGAGGCTAGGCTCTTGGGTACATACTTGGTCCAGGATGCATTAGATAAGGTGAAATTGATTCAGGAGCGGCTTTGCACGGCGCAGTCTAGGCAGAAGAGCTATGCGGACAAGAAGGGCCGTGATGTATCTTTCATGATTGGGGAGAAGGTTTTGCTACAGGTATCACCCATGAAGGGTGGTATGAGGTTTGGGAAGAGGGGCAAGTTGAGCACCCGGTTCATTGGACCTTTTGAGGTGCTTCAGAGGATAGGGGAGGTGGCTTATAAGCTTGCCTTGCCACCCAGCTTGTCGAGTGTACACCCAGTGTTTCATGTTTCCTTGCTCAGGAAGTATATTGGAGATCCGTCCCATGTTTTGGACTTCAGCACGGTTCAATTGGAGGGTGATATGACTTATGATATGGAGCGGGTGGCCATTTTGGATCGGCAGATTCGGAAGTTGAGGTCAAAGGATATAGCTTTGGTAAAGGTGCAGTGGAGAGGTCAGCCTGTGGGAGAGGCCACCTGGGAGACCGAGCGGGAGATGCAGAGCAGATATCCACGCCTATTCAAAACTTTAGGTATGTTTATAGACCCGTTCGAGGACAACCAGTTGTTTAAGAGGGGGAGGATGTAACGACCCGGCCGGTCGTTTCGGAAGTTATAGCCTCGTTTTCCCCATTTATGCTTCCTTATGTATTATTCAGCTGTATTATGTTATACCGGGTTAGTTGATTTGGGTCCGGAGTGGAATGAGACACTTAGTCTCCTATTTAGAAGTTTAAGTTGGAAAAGTCTACCGGATGTTGACCTAGGTGTAAACGATCTCGGATTTTAATTTTTATGGTTCCGCTAGCTCTGTTAGGTGATTTTGGACTTAGGGGTGCGTCCGAAATATGATTTGGAGGTCCGTAGTGGAATTAGGCTTGAATTGACGAATTTGGAAATTTGGCGATTTTCGGTCCGCAGTGGCAAATTTGATATCGGGGTCGGAATGGAATTCCGGAAGTTGGAGTAGGTTCGTGGTGTCATTTATGATGTGTGTGCAAAGTTTGAGGTCATTCGGACGTGGTTTGGTTGGTTTCGGTATCGGTTGTCGAATTTCAAAGTTTAGAAGTTCTTAGGCTTGAATCTGAGGGTAATTTGGTGTTTTGATATTGTTTTGAGTGATTCGAAGGTTCGATTAAGTTTGTATGTTGATATATGACTTGTTGATATTTTTGGTTGAGGTCCCGAGGGTCTCGGGGTGATTCCGTGTGGTTAACAGATTGGTTGAAGTTGGAAAATGCAGTTGATGTTGTTGCCACTGATATTTCCGCACTTGTGGAGGGGAGAGCCTCAGGTGCGAGGTCGTGGATGCGCGTGGGAGTTCGCAGGTGCGGACAGTGCTGGGGCTAGACATGATGCGCAGGTGCGAGAACTCTGTCGCATCTGCGAGCCCGCAGGTGCGAGGACTGGGGCGCATATGCGGAGAGGAGGATTTTGGGCAGGCTTCGCAGAAGCGGAAGAAAATGCACAGGTGCACTTCCGCAGGCGCGAGAATAGAGCCGCAGATGCGGAACCTGGGCTCTTAAACGAGTTCCGCACCTGCGATGGAAATACCGCAGGTGCGGCGTCGCAGAAGCAGGAGAAGGGGCCGCAGGTGCGATCGTGCTGGGCAGAAAAGCCCCAGCTCATGGTTTTTCTTCATTTTTCAATTTTTGGATTTGAGAAACTCGGGAGAGAGGCAATTTTTCGAAGATTTTTAAGGAGCAACGTTGGGTTAAGTGTTTCTAACCCATAATGGTATAAATTTCGTGAATCTTTGGCTTGTTCATCATTAATTAGTAGGATTTTGGAGTGAAAATGAGGGGTTAGGGCTTAGGATTTTGGAGAGAGTAATTTGGGGATTTGAGGGACCAAATGATGTCGGATTTTGATAAATTTTGTATGTATGGACTCGTGAGTAAATGGGATTTCTAATTTTGTAAATTTTGTCGGATTTCGAGACGTGGGCCCGTGGGCCAGGTTTGAGTAAATTTCGGGTTTTTGGTCTAAATTGGTAGTTTTCTTGTGGAATTCATTCCTTTAGCATAAATTGATGGTATTGTACTGATTGTGAATAGATTCTGAGAATTTGGAGACCGAGTCAAGAGGCAAGAGCATCGCAGGGTAGAGATTTGACCGGTTTGAGGTAAGTAACGATTGTAAATCTAGTCTCGGGGGTATGAAACCGCGGATTTCGTATCATTCTACTATTTTGAGGTGACGCACATGCTAGGTGACGGGCGTGTGGGTATGCACCGTTGGTGATTGTGACTTGGTCTATCCCGTAGCAACTGTAAAGTTGCATATTTTGTTGAAACTATATGATACTTATGAGTTTTAGAATTTAATTTATGTAAATTGGGCGGAATGCCATGTTTGGGCCTTGTGCCAGTGCTGTTTGGACCCTTAGGGGCCTTTTCTTACTATCCTCTCACTGTTTTCTATTGAAAATCTATACTCAGTCATGGTTATACATGTTTACTGCATAACTCCGTTTTTATTAATTTGTTTTGATGCATATAAACGTTGTTTTGCGCTGAATACCCTGTTTTACTAAGAGCCCGAGTGGGTTGAGAGGTTTATGACTGAGTGAGGACGAGGGCCTAATTTGTGAGGATATTTATGGGATCGGTCTGCGCACCGCAGCATGTTCTGATATAGGATGAGGGCCTGAGTGATTTATGCCATGATTTGGCTTGATATAGTGCTTGGGCTGAAGGAGCCCCTCCGGAGTCTGTACACACCCCCAGTGAGCGCAGGTACCTACTGAGTGCGAGTGCCGAATGACTGGGAGGCATGAGTGATAGTGAGGTATGCTCGAGGGGCTGTTTACAAGTGATTGTGAGGTATGCCCAAGGAGCTGTATACGAGTGACTGTGAGGTTTTCCCGAGGGGCTGTATATGAGTGATGTTTTGCCCAAGGGGTTGTTTATAATTTTATCATTTTTGCTCACTTTTGCATTGAGCCTCTGTTTGAAAACTATTGAAAAATATCTTTAAATGATTTTACTAGAACTGGGTTTAAACGAGATGTTTGATTCAAACCCCGATTTTTAAAGCATGTGGTATTTTACTGAGATTTCATGATATGAACTTTATATGCTTTATTGCTCGTCACTACTGCTCAGTCTTTATTTATTATTGTTACTTACTGAGTTGGCGTACTCACGTTACTCCCTGCACCTTGTGTGCAGATCCAGGTATAGCTGGACACGGTAGCGGTTGTTGACTATTCAGGTTACAGATGTTCTCGGGGATAGCAAGGTAGCTGCCTCGCGATCGCAGCCCTTCTCTTCTCCCTCTTATCTTCCTTTAGTTTTATTTAGCTATTTTCCAGACTATGTTAAACTCGATATTGTTAGACAAGTTATAGTAGATGCTCATGACTAGTGACACTCCGGTGTCGGGCTTTTTGTTTTCCGCACTTTTGTTTTGATTTGAACTCTTTTACGAATATTTTTATATTAAATAGCCTTGAGATTATCTTTGAAATAAAAATATCGGTTTGTTTTGGAAAATGAGTCGGTTAGCTTAGTTCCACGATAGGCGCCATCACTACAGGGTTAGTTTGGGTCGTGTCAACTAGTCACCAAACATCAACAATAGCAACTCAGCCAAACTTGGTCCGAAACCACCCCGAAACACACCCGAGGCCCCCGGGTCCTCAACCAAATATAACAACAAGCCCTAAAACATCATACGACCTTAGTCGAAACCTCAAATTACATCAAACAACTCTAAAATCACGAATCATACCCCAATTCAAACTTATTGAAACTAAAAATTTCTAACTTCTACATTCGATGCCGAAACCTATCAAATAAAGTCCGATTGACCTCAAATTTTGCACACAAGTCATAAATGACATAGCAGACCTATTCTAATTTTCAGAATCAGATTCTGACCCCGATATCAAAAAGTCAACTCCCCGGTCAAACTTCCAAACTTAAATTTCTATTTTAGTTATTTCAAGCCTAATTCAACTACGAACTTCCAAATAATTTTCGGACACGCTCCTAAGTTCAAAATCACCATACGGAGCTATTGGAATCAACAAAACTCTATTCTGCGGTTGTTTACACATAAGTCAATATCCGGTCAACCTTTTCAACTTAAGTTTTCATCCTTGAGACTAAGTGTCTCAATTCATTCCGAAACCTCATCGGACCCGAACCGGTTATCCCGACAAGTCACATAACAACTGTAAAGTACAAATTAAGCAGTAAATGGGGGGAATGGGGCTGTAAGGCTCAAAACGACCGGTTGGATCGTTAATATATATAATTAATAGTTATTTATATAAGGGATTGTCTTTACGGCAAATTCAACTCACGGGGACGAGATTTGAATTTTATAATAGGAAAATATTTCTAAAGTTAGAATCCAAGTTTGAATTGGATTAGGTATGTGAAAGTTCATAAAGGAGAATTCCAATTGGAATTGGATTCCATAAAGAGTTCGGCAAATTCAACTCATTGGGATGGGATTTGGATTTTATAATAGGAAAATATTTATAAAGCTAGAATCCAAGTTTGAATTGGATTAGGTATGTGAAAGTTCATAAAGGAGAATTCCAATAAGAATTGGATTCCATAAAGAGTTAGGCAAATTCAACTCATTAGGATGAGATTTGAATTTTATAATAAAAAAATATTTTTAAAGCTAGAATCCAAGTTTGATTTGGATTAGGAATGTGAAAGTTCATAAAGGAGAATTCCAATTGGAATTGGATTCCATAAAGAGTCGGCTATGAAATTTCCAGCATGTGATTTGCACTTTTTAATGGAAATTTTTATATATATATATATATATATATGTGTGTGTGTGTGTGTGTGTGTGTGTGTGTGTGTGAGAGAGAGTCCTAATTTAGAATAAGAGATATAGATCTTATACATATTGTAAAGTTACGCAGAAACCAAAAGAGTTATTCTTGAGAGGAAAATTACTTTGAGAAAGTAATAGTGCAATACAAAGCCAAGATAGAAAATACTAGTATAAGAAAATTACTTCTTATTTTTTTACCTTTGAGTTGAGATTTTTGAGAAAAATTTCAACACAATATTTTTATTCAATATGTTCACGGGGTTTCATTGATCAAAGAGTTGATAGAAAGGATCAGTTTTGGTGTGGATATGCAAAGATTCTTCGCATTGTCGAAGAAATTCTAAAACGAGACTTTCTTCATCAGGTACGTCTTAGATCTGATCTTTGACATGTAAATAAATTTTAAACGCGAAACGTTCTCCCGAGGATTGTTATTATCTTCCGCTGCGTGTTATAAACACTTCCCTCAATCCAACAGTGGTATCAAAGCCATGGTTTCTCGTGTCTAAAATTTATTTACGAAATATTTTAATATTTTATTTGAAGAGTTCAAACCATTATCCTTGTGTCATGTGTAATAGTCAAATGTTTTGAATGCATATGGATGATATAATGTTATTGTGAATAAAATATGTATTCATATAAGTTAAACTACTAAAATAGTTCGTAACTTGAATTTGAAATTTCGTATGAGATATGATGATAATCTATAATAGGTTATTAGATTATACAATTATTTTATTTATTATTAGTTTATGAGATATTAATAAATAATAATGTTCTGGCATGAATTATTTTATGTGATATATAAGATAAACATGTTAGAAGTATGCTGAATTTCGTTTTTATGTCACGTGCTTGTTCGTTATATAATTTTGAATTATTATTACATGTGATGTAAATTAATTTAGGACAAAGCATGTAGACAACTTGAACAAAATTCACCACGATTTATCTTTTTCAGAACCACTCACTGGAGATTTGACCTCCTCCACAATATGATGCATAATATTCTCTGGTAAATAGTCCTTTAATTTGGTCAAGTTCCACTCGTTTTCCTCGGCAAATTCATGAAAATATTGTACATCTTCATTGCCCCAAAAATCTTATAGTGTGACATCATATAGAGGCCCCAAACCTGTCCAATTATCATGCCAAAAATTAGAAGATCATTCATTTACTTGCCACCAAATTTGGTAGTCTATAAGCTCTCTACATTGTAACATTTTTCGCCACACATGAGACCCATATTTCTATTGCACCATCGTCGGGCCATGTTTCTTACAGTATTTAACTACCATAAATTCTTTCCAGAGTGAGTTGTTTGTGTTCTTTACTCTAAAGTTCCACCACAGTTTACAAAATAAGGCCTTGGACAATCAAACATAGAACGAAATCCCATACCTCCTTCCTTTTTTGGTAAACATAAGTTTATCCATGCTGCCAAATGTCTACCCTTTCCGTCTATGGAATTGTAGGGAAATAACACGGGAAAATAACAATAATACTACAATAATATTATTTATAAGCAGATACACGAATTGACTTGAGTCGTGCTGGGCACTGTCCTAAGAAACTATTTCAGCAATGTGAAATATTTCCCTAGGATTAAACAAGCTTACCTCTACTTAAGAGGATACAAGAATCAGCAAAATATTAAATTATAAACCCAGCTATTTAAAAGAGAGGAACAAAAGAAAATACACTACTTGTAACGATTCGACCGGTCATTTTGAGAGTTATAGCCCCGAACCCCTATTTATTGCTTCCCTCGTATCTTTTTCTGCTATTGTGACTTGCCGGGAGGTTTCGCTTTGGTTTTTAGAGTGTTTTGGGACGCTTAGTCCCTAAACGAAGGCTTAAGTCTTAGGATTGGGATCGTAGTTGGAACTGTATGAAGAGGACTCCAGAATGGAGTTTCGTTGATTCCGTTAGCTCCGTTGGGTTATTTTGGGCTTAGGGGCGTGTCTGGATTGTGTTTCGGAGGTCCGTAGCTTATTTAGGCTTGAAATGGCGAAATTCGAATTTTTGGAGATTTGGACCGGTAGTGGAATTTTCTATATCGGGGTCGGATTTCGATTCCGGAAGTTGGAGTAGGTCCATAATATTGAATATGACTTGTGTGAAAATTTGGGGTCAATCGGACGTGGTTTGATAGGTTTCGGAATCGGTTGTAGAAATTTGAAGTTTCAAGTTCTTTAAGTTTGAATTGGAGGACGATTCATGATTTTAGCGTTGTTTGATGTGGTTTGAGGGCTCGACTAAGTTTGTATGGTATTTTAGGATTGGTTGGTATGTTCGGTTGAGGTCCCGAGGGCCTCGGGTGACTTTCGGATGCTTAACGGATCACTTTTGGACTTTGGAAGATAGTAGATTTTCTGGTGTTCCCTTGCAAACATTTTCTTTATCGCGTTCGCGTAAGGAATCTGGGAATGCCAGCTGAGTTACTCTTTGTGTTCGCGATGTAGCTCCCTTGTTCGCGAAGATATGGAACCTTGAGGCTACACATTCGCGACATGGTCCTCGCGTTCGCGAAGAGGAACGGACAGATGGAGCTTCAGGCATTTAAGCCTAGGCATTCGCGAAGAGGGTCCCACGTTCGCGTATGGTCCACCAGTGAAAGGTACGCGTTCGCGAGAGGTCACTCGCATTCGCGAAAGAGGAATTTCTGGTCAACAATATTTTTTGTTCAACGCGAACGCGAGGGTTTGACCGCGTTCGCGAAGAAGGAATTAACTGGGCAGATATAAAGATTCAAAATCGAGGGTTTATGTAATTTTTCACCATTTAGACATGAGAGCTCGGAATTAGGCGATTTTTGGAGGGATTTATACGTGGGTGTTTGGGGTAAGTGATTCTTACCTAGTTTTGGTTAATTCCCATGTTTATGTCTTTAATTTTATTATTTAATTTAGTGATTTGGGGTGGAAATTTGGGGAAAATTTGAGAAAGGTTCTTAGGCCAAATTTTGGGATTTTGATCGAGATTTTGGTATCGTATTTGAGTAATTTTGGTACGAGTGAACTCGTGAGTGAATAGGTGTTCATATTTGGTGACTTTTACCCGATTTCGAGACGTGGCCCCGGGGAGGCTTTTTAGGGCGATTTTCCAATTTCTTGCTTTAGCTTTGATTTCATTAGCTAGATTAGTTCCTAGTAATTATATTTATGATCTGTAATTGCTTTTGGCTAGATTTGGGCCATTCGGAGTCGGATATTCGTGAAAAGAGCATTGTTACAGATTGATTGAGCTTGATTCGAGGTAAGTGGCTTGCCTAACCTTGTGTGGGGGAACCTCCCCTTAGGATTTGGTACTGTTTTGTTATGTGAGCACCATTTACGTGAGGTGACAAATACGTACAAGGGCTAATTGTTGTAAAAACCCGATTTCTGCTAAGTAATAACCTGTTTTCCTCCTTATTTGAGACATATCAGCATGTGTAGTATCCTGTTAGATTAGAACAGCATGACTACTTACCTTAATTATTTATCTAAACTCCGTGCAGCATGTCTAGTAAATTTCCTATTTTCCTTGCCTTGTACTTAGTTTAAATTGTAGGATATCGTGTTGTAGCTGTTGAATTCTATTATTTGAGTCGTGTATTTACTTTTGGGACTACGGAACGGTATTCCGGGAGATCCCCTTGCATATTTACTTTTGGGACTATGGAGCGATATTCCGGGAGATCCCCCTGCATATTTACTTTTGGGACTACGGAACGGTATTCTAAGAGATTCCCCTACACATTTACTTTGGGACTACGGAACGGCATTCCGGGAGATCCCCCTATACATTTACGTTTGGGACTACGAGACGGTGTCTCGGGGGATCCCCTATTGTTATCTCGGTGTACTGAGCTGTTACCTTTTTATGTTTTCATTCTTGTCAAATTTCTGTCTTTATTTTATTACAATATTTCATTCTTCCTTGTTTTTATTATATATATACCAGTAGGGCCCTGACATGACCTCGTCACTACTCGACCGAGGTTAGGCTTGGCACTTACTGGGTACCGTTGTGGTGTACTCACGCCCTTTCCTGCACATATTTTTCGTGTGCAGATCCATGTTTCTCCTACCAGTCTCGTCCTTAGTTGTAGTCGCTGCTGTTTTCGGAGACTTCAAGGTATATCTACACGCGCCCGCAGATCCTCGGAGTCCCCCTCTATTCCCCTATGTTAATTCTTCTCTTATTTCTATACACACTGATGTATAGGACAATGAGAACTTCGTAGAATCTTGTGACTTACGGTGTTCCGGGTCTTGGTAGTGTTATGTATATTTCGAGAGTTGATTATTGTATATGCCGAGTGGTATCTCAATTGCTTATTAAAATATATGTTACTGTTAGTTATTAATTTTTCATGTTTTTCATTTTATTTTCGCAAGTGTTAGGCTTAACTAGTCATAAAGACTAGGTGCCGTCACGACAATTCATGGAGGGAGAATTTGGGTCATGATAAGTTAGTATCAGAGCTCTAGGTTCACAGGTGTCGTTAGTCACAAGCCGATTTATTACAATCTCGTGGATCGGTACGAAGACGTTTGTACTTATCTTCGGGAGGCTATGGAACTGTTAGGAACAATCATACTTCTTTTGATTCCTTGTCGTGCGAGTTATTGGCATCAAATTCTAAAATTTCTCTATTCTATTCTTTATCACAGATGGTGAGGACCCGTACCAGAGGATCTGATGACCAGGCACCTGTGCCCCCTGCTAGAGCTGCCAGAGGTCGGGGTAGAGTACGGCTACGCGGTGCAGCCAGAGCACCCGCGCGAGCTGCGACAGAGGAGCCCCCAGCAGTTCCAGCTGGAGGGCAGGCACCGGAGATTCCTATTGCTGCACCAGCCCTCCGGGAGACTCTAGCCCAGTTCATAAGCATATTCAGCACAGCTCTGGCTAGATTGATTCCATTAGCCCCCGCCACATCTCAAGTCGGGGGAAGGGCACAGACTCCCGCAGCCCGCACTCTTGAGTAGAGGATCCAAGTTGATCAGGCCTCAGGGTTCATTCCTATGCCGCCGGTAGCCCCGGTTTAGCATAAGACTAGGACAGCCGCTTTTGAGGCGGAGCAGCTCAGACTTGAAAGGTACAAAAAGTACCACCCACCTACCTTCAGTGGATTGGCTACAGATGATGCTCAGGGTTGTTTGGAGGAGTGTCATCGTATTCTTCATACTATGGGCGTAGCGGAGACGAGTGGGGTTTCTTTTACCACCTTTTAGCTTAGAGGAGCAGCCTATTAGTGGTGGCGTGCTTATGAGTTGAGTAGCCCGGATGAGGCAGCGTCACTTACATGGACTCAGTTCTCGGACATGTTTTTGAGAGAATATGTCCCTTAGAGCCTCAGAGACTCATGGCGCGCGGAGTTTGAGCAGCTGCGCCAGGGTGCTATGACTTTGTCAGAGTATGCAGTCCGTTTCGGTGATTTGGTCTGACATGCATCGGCCTTGGTTGCCACAGTTTGAGAGAGGGTTCGTCCGTTTATTGAGGGACTCCACCCCAGTATCAGGATTAGTATGGTCAGGGAGCTGGAGATAGCTATTCCTTACCAGTAGGTTGTGATTATTGCTAGGAGATTGGAGGGCATGCTTGCCCGGGATCGAGAGGAGAGAGAGCCCAAGTGGTCTCAAGAGACTGGTTCTTATTCTAGAGCTCGTGCCCCAGCAGCTCACCATGGTAGGAGTCATGTGAGTCTCCCCGTTCATTTAGCTCTTCCAGCCTCCAGTGGTGTTCCAGCCCCTTCTAGGCCCTAGGAGCCTTATTATGTACTGCCAGTATCTAGTGTGCCTCCTGCTCGGGGTACTTTTAGCGGCCAGTCTAGCAGACCTGGCTCGAGTAAGTCACAGCAGCCACGCCCTTCGAGGGGTTATTTTGAGTGTGGCGACACCCACCATATGGTGAGGGATTGCCCCAGACTTAGGAGGGTTGCACCTCCAGAGACTTCTCAGCCACCATGTGCTCCACCAGGTCCTCAGGCTATGATTCCAGTACTAGCTACCGCCCCACCTGCTCAGCCAGCTCGAGGTGGAGGTCGGGGAGGTCGAGGTCTCCCTAAAGGGGGAGGACAGGCGAGGTATTATGCTCTTCCGGCTCGTACAAAGGTAGTTGCTTCCGACTCTATCACTACAGGTATTGTTCTAGTCTGTTATAGAGATGCGTCGGTATTATTTGACCGAGGCTCTACGTATTCATATGTGTCCTCTTACTTTGCCCCACATTTGGGCGTATCTCAGGATTCTTTGAGTTCCCCTGTTTATGTGTCTACTCCTGTGGGAGATTCTCTTATTGTGGACAGTGTGTATCGGTCCTGTTTGATTGCTCTTAGTGGTTTTGAGACCAGAGTAGATTTATTATTGCTCAGTATGGTAGACTTTGAAGTTATTTTGGGAATGAATTGGTTGTTGCCCCATTATGCTATTCCTGATTGTCATGCTAAGACTGTGATGTTGGCTATGGCAGGTTTACCGCGATTAGAGTAGAGAGATACCTTAGAGTATACTCCCAGCCGAGTTATTTCATTTCTTAAAGCTCAACGAATGGTTGAGAAGGGGTGTGACGCGTATTTAGCTTATGTGAGAAATGTCAGTATTGTTACCCCTACAATTGAGTCAGTTCCAGCAGTGAGGGATTTCCCAGATGTGTTTCCAGTTGATCTTCCGGGCATGCCGCCCGACAGGGATATTGATTTCAGTATTGATTTGTTGTCAAGCACTCAACCCATATTTATTCCTCCATACCGTATGACTCCTCATGAGTTGAAGGAGTAGTTGCAGGAGTTGCTTGATAAGGGCTTCATTCGGCCTAGTGCGTCACCTTGGGGTGCTCCGGTCTTGTTTGTGAAGAAAAAGGATGGTTCTATGCATATGTACATTAATTATCGCCATTTGAACAAAGTTATAGTGAAGAACAAGTATCCATTGCCTCATATTGATGACTTATTTGATCAGTTACAGGGTGCCACAGTGTTCTCCAAGATTGATTTACGTTCAGGCTATCATCCGTTAAAGATTCGGGAGCCAGATTTACGTTATTACGTTATGTACGTTTATTTATTTTTCCTGATTGTGGTGATAGCAAAATCAAAAAATTTTACTTTTAAGTTTTGGAGCTCAACATCCGATAATCCACTACTCTTTTTTTTTTGGCAAATTATACTACTAGGCGTGCCCAGTAGTTATTTTATTAATAATAGAAAAGAAAAGCGCAAAACATAGGAAAAGTACAACTAAGGGGGACAATAGCACCAGTAGTGTTGCCTGTATGCCTTGGCTATATAATCACTCCTCTGCGCCTCACATTGCCTTATGATAGCAGCCTCATGTAGAGGATCATGAATCTGCCGGCAAAGTCTCACAAGGGCGTATAATCTCATAGCCATTTGGATGTCTTTCCAAAGGCATAGGACATGAGCAACCACATACTGGGCCTAACCTTACCTTACTAATCCTATTGAGGCATAAATATCTTCGCCTACTAACAAGCATGTAAAAAGAAAGAGCTAGAGAGCACTAAATATTCTATGATCATTACAGAGTTTATAACATACTCCGTGACGATATTACAAATAACTATACTAACAAAATGGTAAAATAAGATGTAGTAGGAATTCGCCCTTGTTGCCCAAACTTGTAACTTCTTCAATTTGTAGTTCTTGATCATCTTCATCAAACCTCTTCAGAATGTCTTCAAAATTCATGACTTTTTTATTGAACGTACGTTTGGGCCTTGTAGATGTAGTTGGGGCTGCCTGTTTTTGTTTGGCAACTCTTGTTGGGAGTCGCCTAACGTTTACTTCCCCATTCACCTTGCCGTCCCAACTCTTCTTCCTTGTATGAATCATCTTACTTTGTGCACTATGCATTAGTGATAAAACACCTCTTTTTGCTGTCTCTGCCCGGCATTGTTGCATCAGTTCATCTTTCTCTCCCTCTTCATACAAATCTCTGCCCACGTTCACTGGATAGTTTTGGGCAGTAATTTGTGCCATCAGTACATTTGTATCTGGAGTGTTTGCAAAAATCTGCTGCTGCCCAATCCTTTTTGTTGCTGCATTTTTCATCCAGATAGCACCTGCTTTGCTTGTTCCAATATGTTCCTGCCGAGCATTTGGTAGGGTTACTGCATTGTGAATGCATGTAGCACCACGAGACTTTCTAGAAATGAAATCTGGAGCATCCAAATTAAGCTTGTTCTTTAGTTTTCCAGTCGAAGTACTTTCTGTTTTTGGCATCAGATGGGCATCCTTGATAATTTTTTCCACGCGAGGGCTGGAAAACTACAGCATGGTAGTGTTGGAACTGAGTGATTGCATGTCTGTTAGCTCGCTGTGTTGGACAATTGCTGAACTTTGTTGTCGCCCGGTTGTACCTGCTTTGCCATCCACCAATTTCAAATTCTTCCTAGAGTCTTTCTCACCATGTTCATGTGCACAAACCAAGGCATTAAACGAGTTAGAACACCTAAAAGTTTCTGCTGCTGATTCCAGATTTTTAGTACCCGAAGACACCTTCTTGCTAGGTGATCGATGTACTACTGACCAACCCTTAGCATGTGATTGTTGCCCATGTTGAGAACATGTTTCTAACGTATCAGCAGCCTTCTTGTTAGCAGATGTTCCACTAATTGCACTAGCATCTCCCTTGCCAAGAATTCCAGTAGCAACATCTCGCTTGACATGTTCCTGTCCTTCCCTTTTAGCTGCTGTAGCTTTAGAAGCTACTTTAGTAACCTGTTGATCCTTAGCTTTTCCTTGGTCATTAGAAGTTTGTCCAAAACCTGCAACATCTGATCCAATACCAACAGCAGCATCCACAGCTGATTCAACATTGGTAGATGTATCGAGCAGTTTGTTATCACCTGAACCGGTCACATTGTTCAAAGCATCAAATCCTTCAATTTGTTGCATCTCATCATGCATAACAGTAGCCTTCCCAGCTGCTGCATTATTCATTGTTGGGCCATCAGCATATCGACTATCATTTCCATGTGATGCAACAGCTGTTGCCTTACTCACTGCCTTGTAAATTGTTGCCAAAGCTCTTGTAGCAGGGATATCAGCTGGAAGTTTGTTTTTTTTCACAACAGCAGTAGCTGCAGCAGATGTTCCTGACAAATGCATCACCTGCCCAGCCTGTTCATTACATGTTTGATCAACCAGTGCTTGAAAACCAGATGCACCAGCAGCAGCCATTGCATTATTCAAACCATTTCCCTTTAAATTTGTATCAGCTTCCCTTATCAAGTGTGCAGCTGATATTTTTTCTTTGTTAGCTCGATCACCGGTAGCATCCAAAGACAGTGGAAGTGAGTCACTCTGCCCAGCTACACCTACATCATGAGTAGTCTTAGTAATAGCTATTTCGACAGGAACCAAAGCAGTACTAGAAACAGCTGTTGCATGTGATGTCTTGATCAATTGTTCTGCATATTCATGAGCCTTTTGAGGTGCTTCTACAATCTGTGTAGCAGCTGTAGGATTCTATTCTTGTGATCTCCAGCACTTCGATCACCATCATTGAAAGCCCTCCTCTCATTCAACAATTGGCGCAAATCTCCTTTGTATTTTGCGCCAGCAATTTGTTCTTGCCGGGTATGAACTTCTTCAATCTGAGCATCATCCTCACGATTTCTTTGTTGAAGTCGTCGACATGTATTTTCATTATGGCCTTGCTGCTTACAACAATTACAATACAAAGGTAAATTGTCGTAGATGATCTCTTGAAAAACCTCCAGTATTTGTCCAGACATTTTATCGACGCTTTGCAATCTTACACGATTTGGATGCTTGTCAAGCAAATCTAAAATCACCTTCACCCTAGTTGTGCTAGGTCTGGACTTTGTTTGTGTTGCTTTATCAATAGCAATAGGTTTTTCAGCTGCCGACGGGATCGATAAAATTGAAGACATTGCAAATAGTTCTGGTGATAGATTTGGCAGAGATATCCAAACAACAGCCTTTGTTGTCTCCTCCCTTGGATTAAAACCAATCGTCCAAGGGAAAACTCGATACTGATATTCATTTCCATTATACAAGAAGTAGTTTACTGCACGAGATAAGGAAATTACATAATCATCATTGTGATCAAACCTTAACAGCAATTGCAGTGGTGCCAGCAAACCTATGAGGCAGCGACCTTTTGTGCCAATGTGTTTTGGCAGCAGCTCACGTAATATTTTTAAATCTGGTGCACCTGGAGATAGTTTAATCACAATATATTGATGTAAACCTTCCTCAATGGAAAATTGTTGGCGTTCTTCAATGGTGAAAACAACAGTGGGCTCTCCATGTATGATTTGGACAGGTTTTATTGTTGATTTTGTAGCTGTTTTGGAAACTGTTTTGGATGCGATTTGTGCAGCATATATATGTTCAGTTAAAGGCTCTCCCATAACCACAGGCTGGGGAGAGGATGATGCATCCATGGAATGTTTCACACCATTGTTGTACAAGAAAGAAGAAAACAGCAGCGACGATGTTCTCTGAAAATACAGCTGGGCGCTACAGTGATCGTCGAACTATTTTCAAGCTCTGTTACAGATGGCTATGGATTTGAGGATGAAACCAATTGGGGATTGTGCGCAAAGAGTAGGAGCTTCTTTTGACACCAATCTTGTGAATTTTCACCGCCGGACGACGGAGTTATGGCGCTTGAACAGTGGCGGTGCTACTGTTCACATCAGTCCTAGAGAGAGGACAGAGTAACTTATCCACTACTTTAAACTTTATCTAACATCCTTTTTATTTTTTTTCTTTTCTTTTAATGTCACGACCCGAAATTCCCACCGTCTGAATCGTGATGGCGCCTAACATTTTACTTACTAGCCAAGTCAATGTTAGAGAATCATTAAGCCAATTCTTTCACATTTCAGTAATTAACAACAAATAAGATATAACGAGTTAAAAATAAGTGCGAAAATTTATAACACTCAATATATACATACTACTACCCGGATCTGGAGTCACAATTCACGAACTTCTAAAATTTTTCTACAAGTAAAGGTCTAAAAGAGATATAACTGTTTTCGAAATGAAAGAAACGGTAAAGTGTAATGTATAGAAAGGGACGCCAGGGTCTGCGGACGCCGGCAGATCTACCTTGGGTCTCCTATCAGACGAATCCTGCAGCCAACCTCACGATCAGCTTGGACCAGTACCAAAATCTGCACAGGAAGTGCAGAGTGCAGTATTAGTACAACCGACCCCATGTACTGGTAAGTGCCGAGCCTAATCTCGACGAAGTAGTGGCGAGGCTAAGGCGTGTCACTCACACTACAACTTGTATGCATTATATATAATAAAAGTAGGATAGGAAATGCATAATAGAAGAAAGCATTAAATTGCAAGAAATACGTCAACTCCCGGAGATATATCAACAGTGTTCAGAAATTACCAATCCTTAAGTGCAAAAGAGAATACCATAAGGCTAACACAGTTCAGGGAAAACATAAACACATAAGTTGTTGCGGCGCGCAACCCGATCCCACCATACATCTCATATTCCTCCCTTATTTCTTCATAATAGCATAAATGACAGTGAATATAAATAAAAGTATTGCGGCGTGCAACCCGATCCCACCATATCATAATAATAAAATCATAGTTCACCTTTAATCCGCCAAATAATCCACCCTTATTACACTTGTTGTGGCGTGCAACCCATTCCTACCGTTCAGTATCAAATCACCCTTATTCCACCTCAATATATATCACCCTTATTCCTCCTGTTGCGGAGTGCAACCCGATCCCACCACTCAATATGTACAAAAATTTCACAATTTAAGTCACAGAATCCTTTCACAAAACTTAAACCTCAAACTGAAACAAATAGGAATCTTGTACACCATGAAAATTCACATAAGTAATACTACACAACGAGACCAATTCAGAATATACAGCAGAAAGGTACTGACAAAACAGCTTAAGCAAATAATAGGAGATAATGGAACTATGGAAAGAACAATATCATGAACAAAGGAAAACAATGTCTAACAAGTAGCAATTAGGCATGGGACCACAATTGGTGCATGTAACAATTAAGACAGGGAAAGAGATAATATAAGAAAACGGGAAAACCAGGGAAAAACAGATAAATTGGCGGCGTATAAATACTCGTCACCTCACATATACGTCGCTCACATGAGTTTCATATAGCAAATAGTCTGAGGGTTCCTAATTCCCTCAAGTCAAAGTTAGACACAACACTTACCTCGTTCCACAGGCCAATCAATGCTCAATTACAGCTTTTCCGCTAGAATCCACCTCCAAACCACTCGTATCTATCCACAAACGACTCAATAACATCAAATATTGCTAAAGAAATTAATTACAATGCATAAATTTAGATTTTCCAAGCTTTCCCCCAAAAAGTCAAAAATCGACCCCGGGCCCACTTAGTCAAAACCCGAGATTCGGACCAAAATCTATTCACCCGTTCACCCCCGAGCCCGATTATACAATTAGTTTTGGAATCCGACCCCAAATTGAGGTCTAAATTCCTAATTTGTAAAAAACCTCCAATTCTTCCTAAATCCCTAGTTTTCTACCATGAAAGAACAAAAATTAGGGCTAGGAATTTAATGGGTGATGACAAAAATGAAATAAATGAGTTAAAGAGTACAAACCTATGAATTAGTGTTGAGTTTTCCCTTCAAAATCGCACCTAGGCCGAGCTCTAATGGATAGTTTATGAAAAATGGGTAAAATCCTGTTTTGGTTATGTTTTAAGGTCTGGGAGTCAGGCCTTCTTCGCGTTCGCGAAGGGCCTGCCGCGTTCGCAAAGTGCAGCAACCGGATGGCTTTCGCGGCTTTCGCGTTCGCGATGGTTTATTTCCCTCTGGCCATCGCGTTCTCGAGCCTTGTCTCGCGTTCGCGTAGAACAACCCACTAATCCCCAGCCCACCTCCAATAACTCTACGCGTTCGCGTGTTGCCTATCGCGTGTTGCCTATCGCGTTTGCGAAGAGCAGACCCCCAATGCTCCGCGTTCGCGACAATGGCCTCACGTTCGCGTAGAAAAAACCATCCCCCAGCTCAGCTCATACTACACGTTCGCGAGAATGCCTTCGCGAACGCGAAGAAGGAAACCAGAAGGCACCTGAAACTGCAGAAAAACCAGATTTCTAAGTTTCAAAACACTCGTAGCCTATCTGAAACTCACCTGAACCCTCGGGGCTCCAAACCAAATATGCACACAAGTCCTAAAATATCATACGAACTCGCTCGCGCGACCAAAATACCAAAATAACACCTAGAACCACGAATCGGACACCAAATCAAATAAAATTTTCAAGAAAACTTTAAAACTTCTATTTTCATAACCGAACGTCTGAATCACGTCAAATCAACTCTGTTTCTCACCAAATTCGACAGACAAGTAATAAATATTATAATGGACCTGCACTAGGCTCCGAAACCAAAATATGTACCCGGTATCAACAAGACCAAACATTAGTCAATTCTTAAAATTATCAAACTTTCAAACTTTTAATTTTTCATCAAAATTCCATATCTCGAGCTAGGGACCTCGGAATTCGATTTCGGGCATACGCCCAGGTCCCAAATTATGGTACGGACCCATTTCATGGCATCATATATAACTTTATTGTTTGAACTATTCTTACCCATTTACCAATGATATTATTTTAACACAAAAATAATTTAAGAAAATATTTTAGCCAAAACAATAAATAGAAAATACTTACGTACTCAAGATTCAAGAAATAATATTTTAAATACACAACAGGAATTAAGAGAAAAATAAAAACTCAAATACTACTCAGATAATAAATGAGATATAAACTATAGCAACACAACAACTTCATAATAGATCTTAATTCTTATAAAATAGCTATTTATAGTTTATATTACAACAAACACATTAAAATAGATTTAAACAAAAGATTAGAAGAAAACATGTAATGTGAAGCTTCTTTACCAATAATAATAAAAATTGGTACGTACAAACTTTAGTTTCAAAATTT
>AWOL01S0002399.1:157161-182978 GCA_000715115.1 Nicotiana otophora
AGAAGTGGTATTACCGCAAATTAATAGACTTAAAATAAAAACTCATGATGGACTTGATTTTTAGCTTCAGTACTTCTTATTAATAAATTTCATGGCATCATATATAACTTTATTGTTTGAACTATTCTTACCCATTTACCAATGATATTATTTTAACACAAAAACAATTTAAGAAAATATTTTAGCCAAAACAATAAATAGAAAATACTTACGTACTCAAGATTCAAGAAATAATATTTTAAATACACAACAGGGATTAAGAGAAAAATAAAAACTCAAATACTACTCAGATAATAAATGAGATATAAACTATAGCAACACAACAACTTCATAATAGATCTTAATTCTTATAAAATAGCTATTTATAGTTTATATTACAACAAACACATTAAAATAGATTTAAACAAAAGATTAGAAGAAAACATGTAATGTGAAGCTTCTTTACCAATAATAATAAAAATTGGTACGTACAAACTTTAGTTTCAAAATTTTCAAATAAGAAAGACAACGGCCAAAGGAGACAAAAACTCGGAATCGGAACCAAAGCAGTAACCAAACATCCACTCGAATCTTTGCTTCTATTCAAACTCCATTTTTCTTTCTAAAGTTTCTTTAAAGAAATGAAGAAGCCAAATATTTTTCAAACTCTCCACTCAATAAAATATTTTCCTCAAGTCTTTATCATGTCCCTCTCTCTCGTTATTTTCCTTCTTCTCTGATCTTCCCCCCTTATTTGTGAAGTGTGTGAGCTATATATAGAATGTGTGTGTCGATGGGAAAAGAAGAGTGGGAACGTGGGGAATCGTGTGTGTGTGTGTATGTGAAGGAAATGGGGATATGGGGGTTAGGACGTGAGGAGTGGTGTGTGTGGGTAGTGATTAGTTAGATTAGATATGAGTTAATCTTTTAGTTTTATTTTAGTTTTTTTTCCTTCTTGTTTGCCTTTTTGTTTTTCTTTAAACGATAAAATATAAAGATAAGAACAATTAACTACCTAATTTTTAGACTAAAATAATATAGGCAAACTAAATATTTACACTATAATTTAAATGACACCCAAAATATACTAAAGCTAAGCTAACTTATTTATTATAATTCTAATTTAAAGAAATCATATATTTTTGTAAATTTTCTTTTTCTCTTTATAAATAGGAATAAGATTTATACTATAAGCATGTAAATATGTTTTTGTAATTTTTAACTTTTCTCAAATAAAACCTATTAAAAATAAAATAAAAGTTTAAAATATCAGGATTTGACCTAGAAAAACTATTTACACTAAAATAGTATAGAATCAGGGTGTGGTCAAAAATTAGGTGTTCACAGCATACCCCTCTTTGCTTGAAAACATGAAGAGTTTTCAGGCAAAGAAAATGAACAAGGTGACTGATTTTTGATCTCACTATTATTTAAAAAGGAAAATAAGATAAATGAAAAAGATGTGACCGATATCCCGGGTTATAAGGAAATCAGATCACGTATAGTTCAAGTGGAATAAGAGTTAAGGAGTATACTTAGAGGGAGAGTCGAGTGAAGTTCCGTCGAGGTTCCCATCCGCAGCTCCTACCATTACATAAAAAAAAATTGCATACTCTTGAAATATAAGAGTTATAAAATTCCTATCTAAATGCCATCTCGAGTCTTGTCTTGATTCTTGACTTGCTCCCCCCAATGACTTTAGACTGAAACTTGATGTTCTCGATGCAACGGACTAGGAAATATTCTCACATGCCTGTTTCTTAATCCGATGATGAGAAGATGGATCTTGAAATCCTATGTCTTTGCACGCATTATGTCAAAGTTTGTTCGGCTAGTATTGAGATCAAACGTTCCACTTTCTCTAGCGAGAGCTGGAATCTTATTTTTGCACATCCAATCCGTACTTTGCAGAAAAACCGGCAAGCCATCAGAAACAAACAAAACGAATAAAATTTTCTGCCCCAGTTTGTACTAGAAAAGTTTTGTGAGTTATTGAAAATAGAATAAACTATATTTCTATTGCAAAATAAAGATTGAAAAAGAAATGAGATTTTATTTTTTATATTTTATAATATTTTATAATAGGGATTGTCGTACCCTATGTTAACAAGAAGGAAGGCAACCAGGGGATATCGTACTCTGTATTGACAATAAGATGAGGCTCGTGGTAGTCTAGGATGCTACTAGGGAATGTCATACCCTATGTTTGCAACAAGAAATGCAACCAGGGGATGTAGTACCCTGTGTTGGCAATAAGGTGAGGCTCTTGGCACTATGGGATGCTACTAGGTAATGTCGTACCCTATGTTTGCAATAAGAAATACAACCAGGGGATGTAGTACACAATGTTGGCAATAAAATGAGGCTCGAGGCACTCTGGGGTGCTACTAGGGAATGTCGTACCCTATGTTTGCAACAAGAAATGCAACCAGAGGATGTAGTACCATGTGTTGGCAATAAGGAGAGGCTCTTGGCACTTTGGGATGCTACTAGGGAATATCGTACCCTATGTTTGCAATAAGAAATGCAACCAGGGGATGTAGTACCCTATGTTGGCAATAAGATAAGGCTCGAGGCACTCTGGGTTCCTACTAGGGAATGTCGTACCTTATGTTTGCAACAAGAAATGCAACTAGGGGATGTAGTACCCTGTATTGTCAGCTCTTGGCACTCTGGGATGCTACTAGGGAATGTCGTACCCTATGTTTGCAATAAGAAATGCAACTAGGGGATGCAGTACCCTATGTTGGAAATACGATGAGGCTCGAGGCACTCTGGGGTGCTACTAGGGAATGTCGTACTCTATGTTTGCAACAAGAAATGCAACTAGGGGATGTAGTACCTTGTGTTGGCAATAAGGTGAGGCTCTTGGTACTCTGGATGCTACTAGGGAATGACGTACCCTATGTTTGCAATAAGAAATGCAACCAGGTGATGTAATACCCTGTGTTGGCAATAATGTGAGGCTCTTGGCACTCTGGGATGCTACTAGGGAATGTCGTACCCTATGTTTGCAACAAAAAATGTAACCAGGGGATGTAGTACCCTGTGTTGGCAATAAGGTGAGGCTTGTGGCACACTAGGATGCTACTAAGGAATGTCGTACCCTATGTTTGCAATAAGAAATGCAACAAGGGGATATAGTACCCTGTGTTGGAAATAAGGTGAGGCTTTTAGCCCTCTGAGATGCTACTAGGGAATGTCATACCCTATGTTGGCAATAAAATGAGGTTTGTGGCGCTTTGAGATACGACTAGGGAATGTCGTACCTTGTGTTAGCAATAAGATAAGGCTCGTGGCACTCTAAGATGTTACTAGGGAATGTCGTACCCTATGTAGGCAGAAAGTAATGCAGCCAGGAGATGTAGTGCCCTGTGTTGGCGATAAGATGAGGCTCGTGGCATTCTAGGATGCTACTAGGGAAGTTGTACCCTACGTTTGCAATAAGAAATGCAACCAGGGGATGTAGTACCCTGTATTGGCAATAAGGTGAGGCTCTTGAAACTCTGGGATGCTATTAAGGAATGTCGTACCCTATGTTTGCAATAAGAAATGCAACCAGGGGATGTAGTACCCTGTATTGGCAATAAGGTGAGGCTCTTGAAACTCTGGGATGCTATTAAGGAATGTCGTACCCTATGTTTGCAATAAGAAATGCAACCAGGGGATGTAGTACCCTGTGTTGGCAATAAGATGAGGCTCGTAGTACTCTAGGATCCTACTAAGGAATGTCGTACCCTTTGTTGGCAATAAAATGAGGCTCGTGGCGCTTTGAGATGCTACTAGGGAATATCGTACCCTATGTTGGCAGAAAGTAATGCAGCCATGGGATGTAGTACCCTATGTTGGCAATAAGATAAGGCTCGTGGCACTCTGGGATGCTACTAGGGAATGTGGTACCCTATGTTGGCAATAAAATAAGGTTCGTGGCGCTCTGAGATTCTACTAGGGAATGTCATACCCTATGTTGGCAACAAGTAATGCAACCAGGCGATGTAGTACCTTGTGTTGGCAAAAAGGTGAGGCTTGTGGCACTCTGGAATGCTACTAGGGAATGTCGTACCCTATGTATGAAATAAGGAATGCAACCAGGGAGTGTAGTACCATGTGTTGGCAATTAAGAGGAGGCTCTTATCTCTTTAAGATTCTACTAGGGAATGTCGTACCCTATGTAGACAGAACGTAATGCAACCAGGGGATGTAGTACCCTGTATTGAAGATAGGGCATTGATTCCCTATAATGAAACTAAAAGTAACATGTTTACATGTATATTGGAAGAAAATCAAGGATTTGAGAACTTCACTTAGTGGTATTCGTCTTTTCATGAACTGTTTCTTAAATTGTTATGTTCCTGTTCTGAACAAAGAAAGATTTGTTAGTTTTACAATGGAGGTCGGTTTGTGTCCTTGATTATTTTAATCTCTTGATGTCGGCTCATCTTCTTTAATGATTCCAAATGCAACTGATTATTTCCTGAATACCAACTGCATTTCTGACCCCAAAGAAACTTTGGCATTTCCAAACTTTGCCATGACGGTTGGTCGTGTGGGACTGAAACTTTTTTAACTTTATTTTTTCTTTGTGGGCATTTTGCTTTTGGCTTCTTTCAAAGTTTTTCATTTCAAAGCATCGGCCAATCATGGCCAGCCAGGGTCGACTTAATGCCCTTGCCGTGGCTGGGCGCCTTTTGAATACATCAGCTCGCTTCAAACGAGAACCATGTAAATCAGTATTGCCATCTTTTCTTTGCCTTATTTTTAGAAAAGAATTAGACTGAAAGGGATTCAAAGAAAAAAAAAATAATGGAATAGAGAATGAGTTTAAAACAAAAGGTGTCCCTTTCGGGGAACAGAAAGAAGGACTTATCTGGGAGTACATGCGGACTTCAATGAACATGACATGACATGCCTTTTGGACTGGATGCCTAATCTGTATAAGCCGTCTGACTCTCAGAAAACGCATCACAACTTTTGACTTGAAACCGAAAAATCTTACTCAGGACTATGTTGATGCCATGGCTGCGTGGTTCCTCTTTTCTATCAACAGTGCCCTTTGCGGGTTTTCACTGGCTGATCTCTCTCATTTCTCTTCTCGCCATCGCCTTATAGTTCCCTTTGCAGGTTTTCACTAATAAGACTCTCTCAGTTTTATTTTCTCTACTCACCATCGCCCTACAGTGCTCATAAGAATTTTCACCAATAGGACTCTCTCATTTTATTTCTCTAATTTGGTTGCATCCGATCCTAGTAATAGTATCCTCCAACTCTTGAACATTCTCGCCAATTGATCAGAAGGACTTGAAAGGATTTGGGTAAAATAATTTGGATTGAATTACAACTTTAGAACCTTTCGGACGAAATCATCGCCGAACCATTGTAACATCTGCCCCAGTTTTTAGTTTTGGGGAATGTGGATTTTTGTTTTGGTATGACCGAACCCCAGTGTGAGGTTATCTACGTATCCTTTCGGAATCAGGTCGAACTTAGTTTAATGAACTTGAACTTGTTTTGATTTTTGTTTTATTCATTTATTTCCGTTTTGTTTTCTTTTGCTTCTTTTCTTTTTTTCTCCTTTTTACTTCTTTTTTTTTTCTTTTTTTTTCCTTTCTCATTACATATAAGGTTCCAAAGAGGGTGGTCAAGGAAAAGGTATCTGGCTCAAAGGGTTAGCAAAGGGTTAATAGTATTTGGGTAGTGAGAATGAAAGCCTTCGTCATCCCAATCAGAGAGAATTAAAGCTACGTAAAGGGTCATACATAGTACCTTTTGACCGCGTCTGCATTGACAGTTGTATCGAAAATATTTTCTTCGATGTCTCCCAAATACAGTACTCCCTTTTGGCAGCACTCTTGTTACAATATATGGACCTTCCAATTCGGGACAAATTTTCCTTAAAGCTTCCTCGTGATGCGGAAAAATACGCCTCAGAACGAGTTGCCCTACTTCAAATTTCTTGGGCCGCACTTTCTTGTTGTAGGCACGAGCCATTCTTTGTTAGTACAACTGCATGTGGCAAACTGCAGTCAATCATTTTTCATCAACCAAAATTAATTGCTTCAATCGGGTCTTGACCTAATCTTCATCATCGAACTCAGTTTCAATAATGATCCGAAAAGAGAGAATTTCAACTTCTAGTGATACCACGGCTTCAGTGCCATAAACCAATCAAGTAAGGGCGGTTTTCATTTGGAATTGGTTTAGGCTTGTTGTCCTAATTCTCTAGTTATTTTCTTACAAGCCTTATCTTCAGCACATTCTACTTCTTGATTCATTATTTCAAGGTCTAACATCGTTTTAGGATCCGGACATGAAGTCCGCAAGCATGTCATGTTATTAAAATCTGCATTTAACATAACTAGAAAGAAAGTAAGAAAAGTGACAAGAGTAAGAAAAAAGACATTCATGGATGATGAAATATTAATTTCATTTATTTGAATTTTGTTTTTGTTTTTTTTAATATAGAAGGGTTTACATCAGAAAGTAAGACAATAGAGTAAAGATATTCGAATTACACCATGAAATAACCCGAAATACAGAAAAGACAGCAAGACCGACTACCGAGACTCCCGTCCGATAGGGAACTTCTCAAGTTTGGCTACTGCTTTTAGGTTTTTCTTCTGTCATGGCCATGGCTACAATGGCTTCAGTGTCGGATCAAATTCCCCAACTGTCATTTTGAGGATCCAACAGTCCTCTGTATCATGTCACGCTGCTACAGAGTAGTATTCACATCTAGCATCAACTTGGTGCGAGGGGAACTCGGAATTTGGCCGGTTCAGGACCACTGGTTGCAGCAGATCTAGACCGATTAGCTTTTGAAATAAACTTGAATATAATTCACCAATAGGGATGAACTGATTCCTTCCGAGGGGCTCTCTTGGGCAAGGATTGTATTGGGTAACATTTGGTTGGGGATTATATAGAGCTTGGTAGGGACGGGCATTTCTAGGAGGTGGAGCTCGGTTTTGTGTATAATGTTGTGGCCGCATGTAAGGTTGCGCGTTCATCACCGCATAGAGAGGCAGTGCCACGACATTAGCAGCATCTTGATGGGGATAATAGTGTTGTGGGACCTTAGGAAGCATATATGATTGGTTAAATGACCTGCGGCCCCCCTCGAGCTCAAAGCCATCATGGCTCCCTCTTCCCTCATGTTTCTGTTCATCAAACCCCCTGAACCATTCTGAACGGTCTGTGATGTGGCCTTAAAGGCAGCATGACTCAAGATTTGACATGTTTTTAAACCATTTTCGACCATCTCCCCAATTTTGGTAGCCTCAGTGGACGGATTACCCATAACGGATATCATGTTCTGGAAGTAGTCCGTCTTTTGAGCCTGTAGAGAGACCATAACCATTTCTGCTTCATCCATTGGAGGCTTTACCTTGGCGGCTTGCTTGCGCCATTTGACAACATTCACGAAAACTTTCCGCAGTTTTCTTTTTCAAATTGGACAAAGAGTTCTCTTTTTGTGTTTTTTTCACTCTTGCTTTTGTTTTTGGTTGTTTTTCGCTCTTTGTTTTTCTTTGTTATTTTTGTCACTCCTTTCTTTATTTTTCTTTCTTTTCTCTTTTTTTCACTCAGTTTATTTGATGGCAATGATCGAATTCGATGGGGATTACCTACGTATCATGACGCCGCATGAATCAGATCTTACGTAGTTCGGGAATACCGGGAATAAAGTACATAAGCTAGCTCTTTATTTTGGAAATTTTTTAAAAGAAGACTTCTTAAAGGAGAAAGAAAATATATTTTTTAGATTTTGATTGATTTTTCTTTGAATTTTTGGAAGAAAGACTTCTAAAAAAGTAAAAAATATATTTTTGGATTTTGATTTGGCAATTTGTTTGTTTTTTTTTCGAATGAAAGACTTCGAAAAAAAAATTAAAATATTTTTGGATTTAATGATTTTTTGTTTTGAATTTTCTAAAGAAATAATTCTAAGAAGGAATTAAGGAAAGGAAAAATATTTTTGGATGTTTTGAAAATTGGGGCCGGAACCGATAAGGTTTGCCTACATATCTCACATCCGGTAAGAATCAGACCCGCGTAGTTCGGTTTTGATGAATGATAAAAAAAAACCATTCTGATAATTGTGATTTTATACATTAGAACCCTTCAAAATTTTATTAAAACAAAATTGGGTACTTTATGAATTTTTTGAGGAAATTTTCTCTTTCTCTTTCCCCTGTTCAATCAATCCATCCTAAAGTCGGTCAATATTTGAGTAAAGCGTATCAAATAATGTTACATGTAGCACAGAAAAATGAACATGTTGGTCTGAAAAATTGGTACCTGTCCCAGACGGGCGCGGCCCCTGTGCCGAGTTCCGCTAAGTCCAATGTACATGATGCACATAAAGCGTAAGCTACTAGGGATATTCATTGCTTGTAGCTTGTTCTTCTAAGTTTTCAAATCCTAAAGGAGATATCTAGATCTGGCTTACCTGGGTAGACGACCCGAGCCGAGAAGCATCAAGCGTCACTAGTAGTAGAACATTACTGGCTAGCTAACGGCTCTCCCGCCTAAACATGTGTGACTAAATCCTTCACCAGAAGCTCGTAGGCTAACTGGCTTTATCTCAAGACATAATTTTGTGATGCTGGTAGGCAAACACAACATAACTACCTATCAGAAGACTCAGAGGGGTGCGAGAAAGGATACAGTTTATATCACAGTTCAAATAAATGTTAAAGAGGTAAATAAGCGACAAATAACACATTAGGCTTCCAAACATAATAATATCCAAAACATGATAAAAGCCAAACAAGAATCAATATACAAAGCTCGAATTCATATTAGTAGATCCCCAGCGGAGTCGCCAGAGCTGTCAGACCTCTTTTTTTTCCACACAACTCTTATTACGAGGTTGAGTTAGAAGAGTTTTTCCAATTGAAGTGACGTTTTGAAAAGGGATAATTTATTATTTAGAGTCGCCACTTGTAATTGAGTTTTGGTGTTCCAAGTCACCTTTTATTTGAATCTCTCATCAAACAGAAAATTTGACTCCTAATTTATGATCTACGAAAACAGAAGACTGAGTAAGGAATTCTGTTGACCGAAAGGAAGGTGTGAGGCACCCTTCGAGTCTCTGGTTCTAGCACGGTCACTTTTATTGACTTATGTCTGGCTTAAATCAATTCTTGGCTATTCTTGTATTTTATTGATTATGGTTTGCCTATTACCACTTAACTAATTATTAAATTTTATTAATTGTTTGGACCCAGATGCGATACGCACACAAGGTATTTCTTTGAAGTTAAAATATTAAACCAAGGTACGAAATGTACACATGGTTAAAACATAATTATTTAATGGTATCAAGACGCGGAAATGCGCACATGATCCTTTTATCACTTAAGAATATCAATCCAAGGTTCGAGTATGAATACATGTGCTAACATTTAAAGTACATCTAAAGTTTTTCTAGCGTTTTAGAGTATTTCAATTATTTTGTCTCTTTTAGATTCGAGATATATATTTGTATTTTTTTTCTCTTACTTATTGGAACGCGTCTTGAATTAGTTTATGGCTTATTTCACTCCCTTACAATTATTTTTTATATATATACAATCCTTGAAATGGCTCAATGAGTTGTACTCTCCCATAAACCCATTTTTTCGGTACATCATCACACAAAAATAAAAGAATAAATATCCAACAATTTCAAACCAGAATCCAAGCATGATAAAATAAAAGAATATTAAAAAAAAACCACATTATAAAGTGAACCAAATAAGATATTCACTATTAGTCACATTGGAAGAGAGATCAATGTAAAACTAAGAAAACTAATCAATGGAAATATCACAACCTTCCATTGAAACTTGTAACATGAATCTTTTGCAAAAATTTAAGAAAAAGAAAAAATTCAAAATAACACATAAAAGGAAATTTTCAAATAAACTCCAAACCCAAAACAGACTACAAGGATTTTACATGAACTCTTGAAGGGAAGTAAAACTATTTTTTTTAAGAAGTGGTATTACCGCAAATTAATAGACTTAAAATAAAAACTCATGAGGGACTTGATTTTTAGCTTCAGTACTTCTTATTAATAAATTTCATGGCATCATATATAACTTTATTGTTTGAACTATTCTTACCCATTTACCAATGATATTATTTTAACACAAAAACAATTTAAGAAAATATTTTAGCCAAAACAGTAAATAGAAAATACTTACGTACTCAAGATTCAAGAAATAATATTTTAAATACACAACAGGGATTAAGAGAAAAATAAAAACTCAAATACTACTCAGATAATAAATGAGATATAAACTATAGCAACACAACAACTTCATAATAGATCTTAATTCTTATAAAATAGCTATTTACAGTTTATGTTACAACAGACACATTAAAATAGATTTAAACAAAAGATTAGAAGAAAACATGTAATGTGAAACTTCTTTACCAATAATAATAAAAACTGGTACGTACAAACTTTAGTTTCAAAATTTCCAAATGAGAAAGACAACGGCCAAAGGAGACAAAAATTCGGAATCGGAGCCAAAGCAGTAACCAAACATCCACTCGAATTTTTGCTTCTATTCAAACTCCATTTTTCTTTCTAAAGTTTCTTTAAAGAAATGAAGAAGCCAAATATTTTTTTAAACTCTCCACTCAATAAAATATTTTCCTCAAGTCTTTATCATGTCCCTCTCTCTCGTTATTTTCCTTCTTCTCTGATCTTCCCCCCTTATTTGTGAAATGTGTGAGCTATATATAGAATGTGTGTGTCGATGGGAAAAGAAGAGTGGGAACGTGAGGAATCATGTGTGTGTGTATGTGAAGGAAATGGGGATATGGGGGTTGGGACGTGAGGAGTGGTGTGTGTGGGTAGTGATTAGTTAGATTAGATATGAGTTAATCTTTTGGTTTTATTTTAGTTTTTTTTTTCTTCTTATTTGTCTTTTTGTTTTTCTTTAAACGATAAAATATAAAGATAAAAAAAATTAACTACCTAATTTTTAGACTAAAATAATATAGGCAAACTAAATATTTACACTATAATTTAAATGATACCCAAAATATACTAAAGCTAAGCTAACTTATTTATTATAATTCTAATTTAAAGAAACCATATATTTTTGTAAATTTTCTTTTTCTCTTTATAAATAGGAATAAGATTTATATTATAAGCATGTGAATATTATTTTGTAATTTTTAACTTTTCTCAAATAAAACCTATTAAAAATAAAATAAAAGTTTAAAATATCAGGATTAGACCTAGAAAGAATATTTACACTAAAATAGTATAGAATCAGGGTGTGGTCAAAAATTAGGTGTTCACATTGATAATAAAATCTCAAAATATTTCGAAGAATCATTTGGAGTTGATTACTTTATACATAGTAGACAAGACTATTTTTTTCATTTCAAAATAGATTTGAATAATTTGAAGCATACGAAAATATTTTTGATTTTCTATTTAGCGGTAAAAATTAAGATTACTAAAGCATAATAATCAATTCGATATTGATGGTTTAGATTTATTTTCGGAATTAAAAATATTAAGAAAAATAGTACAAAAGATAACAATTTAATTGATACACTTGGTCAACTAAAAAGATTTGATTCTTTTTCCAATCCATATATTACTTATGGAATAACGTTAATAACAGTCTTAATCTGACATAATTAGGGCAACAAATGCTCTCGGCGCATGATTAGCTGGATTTGCTAACGTACACTAGGAACAATGCCCCGATGCCGGAAAAATGCTATCCCGGCGCAGATACAGCCGGAAGTTTTGGCTACACCAGAAATGGAGACCCAAACTCAAAGAACACCGATAACATTTGGAAGCTTTCTTCCTCCAATGTTAACGATTGCGGTAGAAATTGAGAAATCTGAGATCCCAGCTGGCGGAGAACGAGGTGAACAAACAAAAGGGATTGCTACAAGCATCAAGGAGGAATTAGCAGCTCGCCGACTCCAATTCTCTGTAGCAACAGCCTCTGAGCGGTCAACCCCTGCGGATGAAGGTAGGAGCAATCGGAACACTCAAATGGGTAAGGCTCTCAACTATGTTCCACCAATTACTAGGGATGGGAAAATCACTGTTAAAATTGAGGAAACTGACATTAAAGCTCAGGAGAGCTACTGGAAGTCTGCTCTAATTGGGTACGTGATTGGGGATACTCCGTACATGAACTCAATGGAGAATTATGTGACAAATGTATGGGGATTTGTATCAAAACCACGAATTATGATGCATGATGAAGGATATTACATCTTTAAGTTCAATACTATTGAGGAATGTGAGCTTGTGCTACAATCTGGCCCTTATACTTATCATATCAAACCATTCATTGTTCAGAACTGGAAAATTGACTTCACTTTTAACCCCGAGTGGATTACGAAAATTCCCCTGTGGTGACTTTTCCTGGATTACCCGTAGGCTATTGGTCAACTGAAGCTCTAAGCAAGGTGGCTAGTGTTGTGGGTAAACCGCTGCACACTGATAATTACACAACAAATATGGAGAAAATATCATACGCACGGGTTTTGGTTGAGGTAGATATCTCCCAACCTTTGTTAGACTGTCTGGACAATGACACACCAACAAGAGTATTCTATCAACCTGTGGGATACGAATGGAGGCCAAAGTTTTGCACTGAATGTATGAGGTTTGGTCATGTAGAAGACAATTGTTGGAAGCATGAATACAAAGAGGAGGAGGAAAAGAAGCAACAAAAGTAACTTGCAGAAAATGGAATGGCAAGTTAAAGCAGCTACTGAAACAACAAATGAGGCTCAGATTGACACTGCCAAACAACCTTCTACGGGAAAGGAAAAGGAGATTACTGCTACAAATCAGGTGTTATCTAATGCTGATCAAAGTAAGAGACAACCTTAGACAAGTAGTCAACCGGATAGAAATGAAAGAAGCAATAACGAGGTCTGCCTTGGAGACTGCAGCTTCCACATCTGAGGAGGATGGGCATAAGCCCCCATGATAATAGCAACATGGAACACTAGAGGGCTTAACAAGCCCTTTAAACAAAAAGAGTTGAAGCTCTTTTTGAATAAGAATAAAGTAGATCTCATTGGATGCATTGAGACTAGAGTTAAAGAACCAAAATCCAAAAAAAATATTGAAGAAATTAGTACATGATTGGGAAGCATGCTGCAACTACCCAAATGCAGTAAATAGGAGGACATGGTTATTGTGGAAGAGGTACCTCAGAGTTCAGATTATTAGCATAGCTGAACATCTAATTTATTGCACAGTAGAGGAGACTACTACTGGTTTCTTCACTCATCTGACTATAGTATATGGGAAGAATGACCTTCAACAAAGAGGTGCTCTGTGGAATGAACTAAGATTTATTGGGAACCAGGTACAGACTCCTTGGCTTATATGTGAAGATTTCAACAATGTGTTATCTACTGAAGACAGGATTTGAGCACATGTAACTCAACAAGAGATACAGTAATTCCAACACTGTATTGATACCTTGAAGATGAGTATACTGAAGGCAATTGGCTGGCATTTCACATGGTGCAACAAGCTGCCAGACACTAGCAGGGTGTACAGCAAAATTGACTGGGCATTTGGGAACTATCACTAGTTGCAGAAATATGGACACATTGAAGCTGACTACATGAATCCTTCAGTATCAGACCATTCACCAATTCTTATCCACTGTGGTGCAAGGATTCAGCTTCACCTTAGACCTTTTAAGCTCTTTTTAAATGTGCTACACCATCCTGAACTTGGGAAAAAGGTTGAGGATACATGGCACTTGACAGTGAGGGGCGACCCTATACATCAAGTGTGGAGGAAGCTACAACTTCTAAAGGACAACTTGAAGAAACTGACAGCCTAGATGGCATCATATAAGCAAATACTTGAGCAGCTGAGAGAGGAACTAGAAGTAACACAAGCAAATCTCAAACACCAACCACAAGACCAACTCCTTATTGAAAAAGAAAGACAAATTTTGCTTGATTAGGAGAAGTGGAGCAGTATAGAAGAACATGTCCTAAGGCAGAAATCAAGGGCAACCTGGATCACTAGTGGAGATACAAACTCCAAATACTTTCATGCTCAATGGAGAATGAGAACTGCTAGGAACATTATCACTTCAGTTTATACTGAGTGTGGTATCAAACTCACATACCCTAGACTAGGAATCCATATCCTTCTTCACCGGGCTTATGGGGGAAAGAGCCTCAGAACTACCTTGTCCAAATACAGAGATAATAAAAAAAGGCAATTGTCTGAACTATCAGCAACAATGTCAACTAGTGCAAGAGGTAACCAATGATGAAATTTTGAAAGCCATAAAGAAATTCCCCTAGACAAAGCACCTGGAGTAGATGGATATCCTATTGAGTTCTTTCTCAAGCCGTGGGAGGTGGTCAGAGAGGATATCTATGCAGTTGTATACTACTACTTCCAAACTGGCAGAATGATGCATGCTATCAATTGTACTGCAATTACACTGGTGTCTAAGGTTCCTTCACCAACTCAGGTAAAGGACTATAGGCCAATTTCCTGTTGTACCACCCTGTACAAGATCATAGCCAAAATTCTAACTAGAAGATTTAGCAAGGTTGTTGGTGACATTGTCAGCCAATTCCAATCGACTATCATCAGAGGCAGATCCATCCTGGACAACATACTATTCATCCATGAAATTTTCAAGGGCTATGGAAGAAAAGGCTTGTCCCCTAGATGTGTACTAAAAGTGGACCTTAGGAAAGTATATGACACATTGGAATGGAGCTTTATCAGAAGAGTCATGGTCGATCTTGGCTTTCCCCAAAAATTTGTGCAATGGGTCATGGAATGTATAACTATTGTTTCCTATTCGTTGGTCATCAATGGAGGGCTCACCAAGCCTTTTCCTGGGCAAAGAGGAATCAGACAAGGGGGCCCTATGTCCCCCTATCTCTTTGTCATAGCTATGGAGTATTTGCAAAGAGAGATGAATCAATTGATCACAAATGATGATTTCAATTTCCATCCAAAGTGTAGGAAACTGGGAGTCACTCATATTTGTTTTGCTGATGACTTGCTTATGTTCTGTAGAGCAGATAAGGAGTCTATTAGGCTATTGAATGGTGCTTTTCAAGCATTCTCACAAGCTTTAGGCCTACATGCTAATGCTACCAAAAGCTCCATTTACATAGCTGGTGTGACAGAGGATATTAAACAAGACATAGTGCAGCTCTTGAGTTACTCCTTGGGTGATCTACCTTTCAAATATTTGGGGGTTCCATTGTCATCTAAAAAACTTTCAGTGGTCCAATATCTGCCTTTTATTGAAAAGATTACTGCTAGAATGAAGTGTTGGTCTGCCAAACTCCTCTCTTATGCAGGCAGACTTCAGTTGATAAAGTCTGTAATATTTAGAATACAAACTTATTGGGCACAGATCTTTGTGATACCAAAGAAGGTAATGAAAGCTATCGAAAGTCTATGTAGAACCTTCTTATGGACTGGAATGATAAATCTATCAAAGAAAGCACTGGTGTCTTGGGACAAAGTGTGTTTACCTCAAGCAGCTGGAGGATTAAATGCCCTGAATCTATGTAGATGGAACAAGGCTGCAATAATAAAGCAGTTATGGTCAATTGCACAGAAAAAGGACTGCCTCTGGATAAAGTGGGTGCATAGCTACTACATAAAGAAACAAACTTTTGACTCATGCCCTATACCTAAGACAACAGCTTGGGTAATTAGGAAGATTTTGGAAACTCGAGATACGATTATACAACAGGTTATGGTACAAGGTGACTTACTTGCAAAGTTGGGAAAAATGCAGAACAGGGATGATTCCTTCTCTATTAAAAAGATGTACCTACACTTGATACCTCAGCACCCCAAGGTCCCCTGAAAAAGCCGTACACTGCAGCAAAACATCCATCCACGGGTGAAATTTATCTTATGGTTAACAGTGCAAAACAGGATGGCAACAGCGGATCGACTGCAGATGATAGGCATACAAGCTCCTATGGCTTGTGTATTCTGTCATGGTGGCATTGAAACTCATGAACACCTATTCTTTGAATGCCCTGTTACAGGTGCATTGTGGCTGAGATTACTGACTTGGCTTGGGCATATCAGGAACCGAGGTGATGCCAAACATGAATTGCAATGGGTATGCAGTATGGCCAAGAGGAAGAGTGGACTGGGAGCTATCACCAGTTGTGCATATGCAATGGCAGTCTATGTCATATGGAGGGAGAGGAATCTACTAAGATTCCAGAAGAGCACATATGATGAAGATAGAGACAGTAGAGAAATAGCAGTACATATTCACATTAGAGGACAAAACCTTAGGAAATGGCGCAAGCCTTTGAGTCTGCTGAGTTCATACCCTCATTGAGATAGATGATCATTTTCTTGATTTCCTATAGTTAGTATAGCTAAACTAGGGACTGTCATATGTAAATAGGAGTGCAAGAGGTCGGCTCTTTGCCTGGAGTCTGTAAATGATACTTTTTTGGTTAATAAAAAAGTTATTTACCAGGAAAATAATAATAATAATAATAATAATAATAATAATAATAATAATGTTAATAACTCTTGTTACCGCCGCATTAGCGGAAAAAAAATTTCAATATTAAATTGATAAGATCTTACCTAAGATCAACAATGTGTCAAGAAAGGTTAAATGGATTAGTTATATTGTCAATTAAGAAAGACTTATTAGGAGTTATTGATTATAAAAAAAATATTAATGGCTTTGTATCTAAGAAATGCTAGAAAAGTAGACTTCAAATAAATAAATAATTTTTTTTTAAAAAAAAGTTAAGGCCCCTCGTAAAGTTTGGTTTTAAAGCCACAAAACTCGTCAGGCCGCATATTATATATGCAGGAAAACCATGCAGAAGCTCTATTAATAGAGTAGAAGGGTTAGTGAAGAGAATGGGTGCTGCCTTTTTCTTGTGGGTCGTCTGTGTTCTTGTTTTCTAATTTTCCTTAATATGTACAGTAATCTTTCTCTTTTTTTGATTAAAAAAATCTCTCTATCTTTTTCATTCTTTTGTTTTTTAACCATTCCGACTCATTTCCCATGGCAGACTCTATTTAGTTAACTAAAGGATAAGATTTCTTTTGGCTATTTAAACAAGGAAAGGCCAAATTTTACAATATATATATATATATATATATATATATATATATATATATATATATATATATATATACTACTTATACATGCAAATTTAAGAGTGGAAAGAAGGGAGGAGACGGAAATAGATATTGCAACAGCGAAGGGACACCGACCGCACAACACGTGTGCACTTCCTAGTACTATCTTTGTCAGACACGTGATTCTCGTTTGTAAATTATTCTCTTTTACAACAAACTTTGATTTACATATCTTTGACATGTTCTTCCAACGTTCAAAACATGAAACTACTCAAAGGGATGCTAGTTAATCAATTTAAGATGCTCCTCTTTAAATGAAAAAATTACTTTGTAATCACAAAAGTGTTCCCACTGAACAAGGGATATTTTTGACCTTTTGAAAATTCCGGTGACAGTTAATTCATTTTGTGGCTTGATTTAGGGGTTGAAAAGGTGATGGGGGTATTATTTCCTTACACTAAAGCTTAAGGGGTAGGCTGGAATTTACTTTCTTTGTTTCTACTCTATCCGGTTATTATGAATTTAACTTATATACATTGACAGTATAAAATATTTTACATTTTTCATGAATTTAAACCAATTATGTAGGTTATTTACTTCATTTTTACTTTACAAAATTGACACTATATTTTCGTAATTATAAAATTAAAGCTGGTCAAACCAACTTTTAAGATCACTATAGATAATTTCATGTTGTAGGTTGGCATGACCGGTGTAAAAAACTTGTATATTGTCTCCCAAAAAAGTTTTAAACTTATATCCATTGACCCATGAAATGAAACTTTTACGCTAGAGGTGGCAATTTGAGCCCAAACGTTTTTAATCCACCTAATTCATCCAAGATTGACCCGTCATTGACCCGCACATTTGTTGAACTCATCCCATTTCGACGCAACCATCTCAACTCATCTAAACTTTGGCTGATTTTTAGCCAAAATTGTTCCATGAGTAACTTTTCTAAAATATCTTTATAATAATTCTTTGCTTGATATGTTATATATGATCATAGCAAAGGAAAAAAAATTATTTGATAATTAAACAATTCATAAAAGAACAACATACATTAATTAAAGTTTGATAAGAGTTGGGCGGATTTTGCTATGACCCAAATTTTAACCATCTTGACTCAGCGCATCTCAGCTCAAATAAAATTCAACCCATTTTGACCGGCCCAAAATCAACACAACCTGCTCATTCAACGCCCCTATTTTACACCATCTGTCTAATTAATATGTCGTAGAAGGTTAGTTGACTTATTTTGAAGGTTACTAATTCAAATTTTTATGCGTAATTACTTTTCAAATGACCTCATAATATTATTTTTAATTGTTGGTGTATAAAAGTTAAACAATAAAATACATGATAACTCGTACTTTAATCTCATTACAGTACTTTTGAATCATTAATAATAAATTTGATGGCTCTAGTAACAGTTGGTCAAGGATAAAACATTTTCAGATGGATTAATACCAAGAACTCCTCTTAAACATTTTCAGAGAAGAAGTTTCATCTCTGGTTGCTCATCTTCGTCTTCCTGCTGCTTCCTACATCACTGGACAGGTTTAGTTGTTGACGGAGGCTTCACGGTCAGTGGGTTCCAATTCCAAGCCACAATATTAATTAGCTCTTGTTTGAAAATTAATGGTGGCAGAGTTTCTACCTTAATTTGTACCTTTGTAATATAAAGCTGTATTTTCTCGTGTTCTGTGTTTAATTTCTCAAGTGTGTTATTTCCAGTTGAAAGCATCACGAATAAAAGTTATGATCAATTGGTCGTGTCAATCTCTTAAATATTTCCTCCGCTTCATTTTGCGTAACATTGTTTATGGTTTTGAACATGTCATATTTCTATGTTTATAAGAGCATTCCATTAAAGATAAATGAGAATTTTAAAATATTGTAGAGGTACTAGGTTCGGCGGTTCAATTGTTTTTGCTTAAATAATGTATTAATATTAAAAAATTTATAAAATATGAACATATATAAAATTTAGAACTCACTTATTAGCACTTGAAGTCATCATTTTGAAAATCAAAACTCATAAAGTTAAAATTCAAGTTCAATCTCTAGTTTAAAATTCAAGACTTTTCAAATATAAAAATATTGATCAAAATACAAATAAAATTGGTCGGCTGAAATATATATTAAATGTATATAATACACAAATATAAACTCTATATATATATATTATTGACTATTATTTTTGAAGCGATTAAAAATATTCATTTCTCAAACATTTAAGGGCATTGTCCCCTTTCCTTTATTCAGGTTTAAATAATACAACAGTAAAACAATAGGAGAAGCTTCATCAATAATAACACAACATAAAAAGAAAAAGCAGAATAATTATCATTAGCTATCATTTTCGAAAACTTAAGCCACGTTTATTCCATCACAACTAAAATTTAAGAAATACAAGACAGGGCGGATTACGCTGTCCTTTTTGTGGTGCCGGCCGGTCCACCTAACGCAATACTCCAAAATCTGCCTCTTGGAGTTTGCAAAGTTCTGAAAATTTAAAAGATTCTCGTACTACTATACTAAAATTTAGTGGCAAACAAGATAAAGTACATAAATTTGTGTAACGTGTTTTAGAACACTAATTTTAAAAATCTTTCTTTCTTTTTAAACGTCATATTCATTCAAATAAGACCACATAAATGGAACAGCCGGACTAAAGCTAAGAAAGAGCTCAATGGCGAAGGTAGCAGCGTTTGCAAAAAGCTCCAGATGGTCACTTAATGGTTTGGCCGCTCTTGTCACTGGCGGCACTTCTGGAATTGGGTAAAGATTTTAATTTTCTGTAGTAAATATTTATTATACTGTCAGTGCATATAACTTACGGTAAATCTTTTTTATAGACATGCAGTTGTAGAGGAGCTAGCTGGACTTGGTGCTAAAGTGTATACATGTTCGAAGACAGAATCAGAGCTAAATGAACCAATGCAAAATTGGGCAGACAGAGGAATTCAAGTCAAAGGTTCAGCTTGTGATGTAACTTGTAGAGAGCAAAGAGTTGAGCTCATGAATAAAGTTTCCTCTGCATTCGATGGAAAACTCAACATTCTTGTAAGACTATATATGATTCCATCTTCTTATTACTAGTTGTTGGTTAGATCTTTCCCACACACACACAAACGCATGTATTTTTACAATCTATAGGCTAACGTTGACATAGTAAGCGAGCAGAAGTCAATTCAGGATTTTAACTTGATAGGTTCAGCCTTTTAAGTTTAACTTATTATACTTTTAAAATTATGAAACTCGGATCTAATATTTGTTGAAATTTTTAGTAGTTTTATAAATTTATACACATGTCGAGAATATTAGGTTTGGATGAATCCGATGCCGAAGATCTGCACCTGTTGGTGAGGATTCATATCAAGGGCGGATCTAGTGAATAAGCTATGGATCTATTTGAGCCTCGTAGCTTTGGCTTACACCTATATGTGTTTTAAAACATCCACTAACAACAAAAACATATCGAGTATTATCTCACACTGTGGGGTTTGGGGAGGGTAGTGTGTACGCAGACCTTACCCCTACCTTGTGAGGATAGAGAGGTTGTTTCCAATATACCCTCAGTACTAAAAATTCCACTAAATAAATTATAAATAGTAGATTCTACACCTAGTAAATCACATGGAATGTGGTAGAATTTTGATCCAACTGTTCAAATCCTGGATCAGCCCCTGATCCATTATGCTGATCGGTCTAACTTACTTGGATTGAGACGTAGTAATTGTTGTCTTCGTAGAAAGATTCAATATCGACAAAAAGACCAATCCGATCGAGTTGCTATTCTAGTAGGGCAGACGACTCCTGATTCTTGAGTATGTTGGAGGATTAAGGGGAAATTGAAAGAGCTGCTTTAGTTTCTTGGAGAAGAACGAAATTAAGAGATCAAACAGTGGAATTCTTACGTTGCCTTAGATATGCTGGTTACGAAAAAAAACATTTAATTTTCAGACAATATAGAACTATTTAGTTTTGACTAAGTTGTTACCATATCTTTTACTGTAGATAAACAATGTTGGAACAAACATTTGGAAGCCCTCTATCGAATATACAGCAGAAGATTATTCCCATATGATGGCTACCAATTTAGAATCTTCATTCCATCTCTCTCAACTTGCTCATCCTCTTCTGAAATCATCTGGAGCTGGAAGTATTGTTTTCACGTCCTCTGTTGCTGGTCTTGTCCACGTGTCCGGTACTTCTATTTATGGAGCAACAAAAGGTACTATACTCATCCTTCCATATAGGGAAAGACACGTCTTGAATTTGGTATAAACACATGGTGCGAGTAAGTTTTTACTCTGTATTTGTACCATCTTCCTTTGAATCATTGAACAATGGGAAATAATGTGCCAAAGATTAGCTCTTTCTTCTTATGCATGCATGCTTTTACCCTGTATTCATACCATCTTTGTTTCATAATCGAATAACGGGAAATAATGTGCTAAAAGATTAGCTCTTTCTTCTTACTACTATTTGACTGATGATGGCAGCTGGGATGATTCAGCTTACACGAAATTTGGCTTGTGAATGGGAAAAGATGGTATTCGGGTTAATGCCGTTGCGCCATGGTACACAAAGACACCACTCGTGAAAGATGTAATATTCTCCTCCTCTTATGCGGGTTCAAGGAACTCATTGTTGAAATATGTGACCATCTCATTTAAAAGCTGAAGCTGTTAGAAAGAACATATTTTTATTTACTTAATTATATCTTCAACACACCCCTCACGTACGGGCTTGATTCTTTTTTTTTATGAGCCAAGCAGGTAGACTTAATTCTGACTTGAACCCAGGCCTCTGCCTGCTCTGATACGATCATATTTCAACACTCATTGCATTCAGTCCGAACTAAGTAAATATATGTACATACATTAAAATCAATGTCTGCTTGAGTAAAACATACTTTGAAGCTAATAGAAAGTCATACTCCACATCCAAGCAGGGAGTTGCTACTGACACTTAACTTATAGTCATTTAACAATTCCTCTAAGTTGGGTTTGGTGCATGTCAAAATTCCGAGAAGATTGCAAATACTTTGTCATTAAAAAACTGTTACTACTATCTAACTTATCACTAGAGTATACTATTAAATCAATGATGAATTTGATGGCTTTATATTCATCACAGGTACTCAAGGATAAAGCATTTCTGGATGAGTTAATAGCAAGAACGCCTCTTCGGCGTCCAGGAGAAGTTGAAGAAATTTCATCTGTGGTGGCTTATCTTTGTCTTCCTGGCGCTTCCTACGTCACTGGCCAGGTTATAGCTGTTGACGGAGGATTCACTGTTTATGGGTTCCAATAACCAGATTATCAAGAGTTCTATGTTTGAAATAGTATTTTCTCTTGTTCAGTGTTTTTTCAAGCGTGATGATCCAGTTGAAAGTTGAAACTATCACAAATAAAAAGTCTTGATCATATCAACATGTTAGATTTGATGCAGCATTTGCTCATCTTAAGTGTTTCTGGTGTGTTAGACAAGCGATATTGTACTGAAGATATAACTTCAGAACACGCATTATATCTATTAATGTCAATTTTCATAGAATCCATCTTGCATAGTTCTTTCTTTCATTATACAATAACATTACATCCGCTCGAACCCCATATCATGGTTCAGAATTATGGCTGTCAAATGGGAGGTTTGGCTGATTTTGGACCGGTCAAAATGGGCTGAGTCACTAAATGGGTGGGTCAATGACCCGTCCAAAAGTTACTTGGGCTGAGATGGACTAGGTCAAGATGGGCTAAAATTTGGATCATGAGCCAACCCGCCAACTCTTACCAAGCTTTAACTAATGTGTGTTGTTTTCTTATGAATTGTTTAGTTATCAAATAGGACTTTTTTCTTTTGTTAAGGCCATATATAACATATCAGGCCAAAAAAAAAACTATTTTAAAGATATATTAGCAAAGTTGTTCATGGATCAGTTTAGGGTAAAAATCAGCCAAACGTTCGATGAGCTGAGATGAGTTGGGTCACTATGGGCTGAGTTCAACAATAGGTGGTGTCAATGAAAAGTTCAATCTTGGACAGGTTGGGCGGGTTGAATGAGTTTGGGCTCAAATTGCTACCCCATTTAGAATCATTAACTTATGAATAATAGACCAATAATAGTATAGAACTTGTGTTTCTCCAAAAGAACGATAATCTATGATTGAATAGTTGATTCAAGCCTCAACCAGGGGCGGATTTACAGGGAGGGGTATGGATTCACGTGAACCCATGCTCCCGTCCCTAGATTGTATATAGCACTGTAATTCTTCTGGTATAATACTTAATTAGATCGTGCTGAACCCATGCATAAGATGCTACTTTGGTCCACTGGTTGCTGCATGCCCCTTTAAATGTCAGGGTTTCGATTCCCCTATCATCTGTTTCCCTTTATTTTTTTGTCTTTTCTTTTTCTGTTTCTTGTCTTCCTTTTCGTTCTTTTCTTTTTTGGTTTCATTTTGTGGTTCTTCTTTTATTGTTTTATCTTTTCTTTATTTTATGTTTATTCCTTTCTCCTTTTTTTTTCTTTTCTTTTTTGGTTCATTCTTGAGTTTTATAATTTTTCAAAAATTAAAATTCACATTCCCTCCTTACCTCTCTTTCTATTTCAATTTTTTTTACGAACAACAGTTATCCTCTAACTGATTTCTTTATCATTTCTCTCATTTATATTTTTCTTTAAATTTTTCTTTGATTTGTGAAGTGAGTTTTCTTCAAATAACGATGATATTATTAATTACTTTTAAGTTTAAAATTTGTTAAGAACAATTGTAAATTGAATGATATTTTCTTGTAATAATAGTATTAACCATAGTTTGCTCGATAAATTGTTGTCATAGCAAAATTTTGATAGATTCAAGCTAGACGGTAGTATAGTATACTCATACTTTTAAAATCCTAGATACGCCTCTGGCCTCAGCAACAGGAAAGTATGGAGCCCAAAACCGGTATTACTTCTAACAGCAAAGATGAGAATATACAGTGTAAGTTCAGAGCATTAGATTTCTTATACTGAATTTTCCTTCAGATGTTACTTCTAACTGCAAGTAGTGGCGAAGCCAGAAAATTCAATAAGGGTGTTCAAATGTTTAACACCCTTTGCCAGTGGGCTATGCAAGAGTGTTCAAAATTTATTTTTAATCAATAACAAATAATATTTTACCGTATACGTAATATAATTTTTCGGCTGGGCCAACATAGCTTCACCCCTGACTCAAGTGCGAGGCTCTGTGTGCGTATTGCAACAGCACTTTGTGATATTTTCATTCTGTTGCTCTACAACTAGTGGAATACAACCAAAGGATAGTTGTTTGCATTATTTCAACAGTATTACAAACAATAAATTTATGTCAAATTATGCTAACCCCCATAAGAAAAACCTTTTAAGGAATTCAGATGACTAATCCATGTGTTTAACCTTGATTACTGCACTAAGTGGGCGTTTGGACATAAGAATTGTAGAATTTCGAGAAAAAAAGTGAATTCTTTTTTTTAAGTGAAGATTATATTTGAAAATTAGAATTGTGTTTGAATATGAATATAATTTGGGTTATTTTTGAATTTTTGTGAGTGATTTGAGTGAAAATTTAGAAAAACAGCTTTTTGGAGTTTTTCAAATTTTCGAAAAATTCTAAAATTCATCTTCAACTGAAAATTGAAAATTTTATTGCCAAACAATGATTTCTAAAAAAAAAAAAACAATCGGAAAAAAGTGAAAAACATTTCATTGACAAATGGGCTCTAAAGATGCAAGTAACACAGATTTTCCAAGATTGCATATAAATAACTTACACATAAAACAAGATTAACTGTACCTCAGCCGTTTATAACAGTGAAGTTATTCGATGAAGCAAAGCAGAACTTCTTTACAAACTCCTGATAGTCCAATTAATTAAAGTTTTCTTAGGCAGAGAGTACTAAACACAAGAGTCTAGCCTTAAAAATGGGGAGAAATTCAAAAATAGTCAGATTTACAAGTGGTAATTGAAAAGTAGTCACAGTTTTAAAAGTAATCGAAATTTAGCCATTTTTCATGTAAAGATTAATCTGAACGAAAACATTGTTCAAAAATTCGAAAAATATTCCAGTATAATATACTGGAACTCCAGCATATATACTGGAGTTTAGGCTGCTTATCGGGCGGATTTGGCGGTTAATTACTCTTAACGGTTTGGCTTAATGGTTATCGAATTTTAAATGTATTAATCTGCTAGTCACCCGATAAGATATCAGGCGGATTGGTATCGGTTTAGCTCTTATCGGGCGGTTTATCGGCTTAATTCAATCTATATTGCGTGCATTAATTATTTGTTGACCACCTAGCATACAAATTCAGAATAGGAAATTACACATTGAGTCCAGACATACATGTCTGCTAACACCTACATAAAAATGATGTAGTGTGTCATGTATTGTAGAGTGAAAAAAGTTGTGGCACAACACTATTGTTCTTCTATTAAACATAGACAACAGACATTAGTTTAAAAAAACAAAAACAGAGGTGAATCATAAGCAACAGCTTAAACAATCTTGTTGTAGGGTGGGAGAATAAGCTAAGCTAAGCCAAGCCTGGGATCTTCTGATGCATAGTACGTAAGGGTTCTGATTATTTAGGAATTAAGCGTTAGAACTTAAAGATAGAGTACTGGAAGAAGTGGAAGGATTTTTGATATTTAATATATATATATATATATATATATATATATAT